>JAWWMW010064324.1:0-15821 GCA_035048345.1 Echeveria elegans | reverse complement strand
ATTTATAGATCTCGAAAAATAAAAAATATTGGTATGATTTTTATAAATTTATTTTTTAGTATTAATGGATTTAAATCAAAAATTTGAAATGTATAAGAAAGGACAATTCAGTAATTTTGCATCTCATTTTTTGTCGTGGGGGGGTGCGAATAACAGCTCCCCATATTAATTTATGATTGAGCTTGAGCCAAAAAGAAAGTAGCAAGACTTTCAATAAAATTCACGCTTTAACATTAAAAAAAAAAAAAGAGCACCGTTTCATTGATATCATTTATTTAAAATAATTTGCACAATAACGATAAATATTTATTTAAATGAACGGAAGGATAAAGACTAGAGATTTTAAAAAATAAAATGAAATACGAAATTTAAAAAGACTAAAGATGATTAGGTATCTTTAAATATACCGAGTATATCCAGATTTCAAAACAAAATCATTCAACTTTTAAGTATCTTTATTGCGCATTAGTTTTTTTTTTTTTAATTTTAAAGTAATTGATTAGGTAGCCGTTTCTCTTGCAAACTAATCTATTCTTATAAAAGAATAGGGAAACGTCCGTAAAACCATACTGCGAAATTACTTAATTACCCTTCATTAAGGGTATTATAGTAATTTACTTTTAAACATGAGAATACGCACCGGTTTTTAAAGAACCGGTGCGTATTGGATGACTTTATGCACCGGTTCTATGAAAACCGGTGCATATTGAATGACTTAATGCACCGGTTCTATGAAAACCGGTGCATATTGTCTGAGAATACGCACCGGTTTTCTAAAGAACCGGTGCGTATTGAATGACTTTATGCACCGGTTCTATGATAACCGGTGCATATTGTCTTAGCATACGCACCGGTTTTTTAAAGAACCGGTGCGTATTGAATGACTTCATGCACCGGTTCTATGAAAACCGGTGCATATTGTCTGAGAATACTTTAAGCCCCAAACTTCAAATACCATAAAATAATATGAAAAAAAAAAATAAACATTAAAAAAAATCAAGTGGAGACAAGAAAAAAATATAAGCAAAAATTGTATAAAATAAAACGTAAAAAATTTAAAAATAAACATTTAAAAATTCGCATTTAGGGAGAATCGGATGAAAATACGAAAAAAATTCCCGTTGGGACGACGGGCGGTACGCTAGTGGTATATATATATACATACACTCTTGTAATCATCATCAGCATATTTTCATTTCTTCTTCTATCTATTTCATCAAGGGTTCGAGATGCCGACCGAAGCTGTTAGCTTCGAGACTTTTTTGAAGCCGACCGAGTTGAGCGACCTCGAATCTGAAGCTGTGGGGCAGGTGGATGATGAAATTGTACGGAAAAGGTACGTGTCTGGTGCTGATTTTTTTTTTATATTCCTCTTTTTCTCTCTCTCTGTAAAAAATTGAACTTATAGGTTATGATAAAATGACATATGTTGTGCATCTGACTACAGTCAGCCTGTTGAGATAAAGGAGCCAATATTGGAAATTACTAAACTCAAAGATCCTGTAGATTTCGTTTTGGCTCATGAAAGTAAGTGTTCAGGACATTTTGAGATTTTTTTTGTGATCATTTCATTGTCAGATAGGACATGCAACGACTATTCTCTATGACTCTTATCTGTATCCTTTTTAGATGCCAAGAAAGAGTTGAGAAAACAGAGGGGAATTTTGTCGGAAATTGATGTTAATGATATGTCATTGACTGCTCGTCCTCGTCGACCTGGTATATATTGTTCATTCATAAAATCACAAGTCAGGAAGACTTATGTTTTTCTGTTTTGAATTTCTTTTAATTTGTTTAACCAGTTGATCAACGTAGCTCTCCCCCAGCTGGATCGCATGCAAAATTACCGTCTAAAATTTCCAATCAGTGTTCAGCGCCGCATGAGGTGTGTCATGTTCATCTCGCCTTTGATCATGTTCAGAACATTTCATCGGTTATTCTTTTTTCAATAACTAAACACGAAAACAAATAAATTGAAAATGACGCCATGCATCATTGTCCTCTTAATCTGAAGTGTTTTTTTCTTTTCTTAACAGGATTTACAGGTTGGGGGTGATGTTAAAAGATCAAAGAATAAGAAAACGAGACGGAATATTGTTCCGGTACATCAGAGTATCAATGTGCGCCCTCAAAGGGATAGCATTGCAGGTGTCTAAAAATAGCTCCTTCTCATTTTGTTTCTATGCTGTAAACTCCAACGCCTTCATGCCTCTTAATATAAAAAAACATGTGAATGCAGCGGATGCCACTGATGCACATGAGCAGGAGCCAAGTAGGACTGAGGTGCTTTTCTATTTTCCTCAATTTTGTATGAGAGTTACCAGCATTAATTGTGAATGAACATCACTTTAATTTGAATGTTTCATGATTAGGTGCAACCTGAATATAAAAAGAAAAAGAAAAAGAAAAAGAAGAAGAAGAAGGTGCAACCTGAACATGTATCAACGGAAACTAATTCAATGCAGCTTGAATCAAGTCTCGGTAAGACATTCTAAAAAACCCATTTAAATGTATGAAATCCCAGTTCGCCTTATCACTGCTTGCACTAGCAGTATTTTGGCATTGGAAAGAAGTATAAGACCAGTTGTTTTCTCCGTTGAGCTTCAGTTACCATTTTGAGTAATCAATTGATTATAAGTCTGACTACTAGTCACATTCTGCAACAGTTGGGCAGTATTTTACTGTGTCATAAGTCATAACCTCATTTCACTAATGTAAGGGACTTTATCATTGTGCACACTTTTCTCACACCATTAAATGTTTTGTTTCATTTACTATCCAAGCAGATAATGGCCGCTCCCTTAGGGTTGAATTACATGAGAAACAATCCAAGCTTCCAGATACTGGCTCAACACTAGAGGCCGCAACTGATGCGGAAAATATTTCTAATGCATCCCTGAATAAAAAGAGCCGAGCTAAAGGCATTTTGAGTCCGGAACAGGTGAAGCACACTGAAGAGGATATACAACCTAGGAAAAAGGCGAAGATGAATGAGCTCTCGTTAAGGAAAAGCATTGCCGGTACTTACTCATGCATATTTGTTTCTGATGATCAAGTGGTAGCCATGCCCATCCTCTTTTGATTTTTATATCTAGTTGTAACTGTTCATATGATTATAATTTATGCAGTGGCTGGAACGTCATTTGAAGCTGGAGTGAGGAAAAGCAACAGATACCGGTCGAGACCTTTGGAGTTTTGGGGAGGGGAAAGATATTTGTATGCACGTTTAGAACCAGACAGTAAGTTGCCTTGTAACAACATTTTTCTTGTGCAACAGAACACCATATGGGTGTAAATCTTTTGCTAATTACTTAATTACATTCCTATAGGCACATTACCTACTCTAATCGGAGTCAAAAAGTTTGATACTCCAGCCAAAAAAGCAGGCAAAGCGGTACTGAAAGTGGAAGACTGCGTCGATGGTAAAAAGTACCGGGACTTAATTGATCTAGTTGCACTTCACTAAAGTTGACATGGCAAAAAGTATGCTTCTCCGACTTTTGCACAAAAGCTGATTAACTCGGTCATCTTCTTCCCTTATGTGTATCTTATGCTACATCAGCTAAGACTGGAACTGGAAGCATTCTTATGTTTGGAATACGACTACATCAGCAAACACAGTTTTTTTTTCTCTTGTTGGTGTGTCATGCTTTTAATTCAACTGTCACAGCCCACATATACATCCTTGATTCAAGAAGCCTTGCTTGCAGAGTGTATGCATATCATATCAGCATATGGTTTTCTCCGTCTTTAATCCCTTTTTAAAAGCATAGAGAAGCGAAATCTGAGTCGTGCTACTTTATTAAATATTATACTGACTTGCTGAGTATCTTTTGATGGTCTGTATTAATGTTATGCTTATTCGCAATATTAGTATTTGTCGTTGTCTTCGAATATACAAATGTTATAGGGCTTGGTTGGGCACGTCTACTAGAATGTTAATGAAACTCTATAGAAGGGGTACTTTCAAAAAAGTCATTTTTTGAGAGATTATTGATTGAATGCGGCAAAGGCATTAGTAGGAATATTTAAGCTCCAAAACTTCCTTTTGATGAAAAGTGCCTTTAAATATGACGTTTTAACTCGTATTCATCTTTTCTTCGTTTATTGTCCTGAAATACAAAATTACAATCTTATGCATAATAATATACTAGTATTCATTGCACAGTCCAACCTAATTTTAAGGACCCAAATGAGCGGCCTAATACGGTCTATCACAACCTCTCAGCAAGCTGGTTGGCATCCAGCCAATGGATGGCCTCATCTCATCAATGGCATCTTCAATCTTCTTGTTATCAGCAGCTGGCAACTTCTCACCAATCTTCTCATCCTTGATTGTGTCCCTTCTCCGGATGAAATTCTAGACGCTATTAAAGGTATGAACCCAAATGGAGCTCCGGTACTAGATGAATTTATAGTTTTTTATGCTCATTTCCGGGATATTATATGGTCAGACTTAACTGGAGTGATCCAGGCCTTCTTCACGGGAATCCAATCACCTAAGTCTTGGTCGGCAACTTCCCTCACGCTTATTCCTAAAGTGCAGAATGTCAACCACATAGACCAACTGCGACCAAAAGTTGTATTTTGATACTATCCTCGAAAAGTTGTGTGCTCGTACTGGTGGATGTATGAATGTCAACCACATAGGCTTCGTTTGGCTATTTTATCTTATTTTTTCGTTGTAATCACTCGTTAATTTTATTTTCCTTAATTTTTGCCGCAAATAAACACAGTTTTAAGAAAATTATAGCACGATAAAAGTGTGGTATATACTGTACATATATATATATATATATATCTATATATATAATTGTGGTATCCACCACCACACCATACCCAACAAAATTTTTTCATCCCTAAATGTTCTATTCCCGTCACTAAAACCAGCCCCCTCTCTCTCTCCGACCTAAAATCAGCCCCTTCTCTCTCCGACAAATCCGCTCAAATCGAACGGCGACCCCTCTCTCAATCACTCTCTCGCTGCTCCTCTCTCAATCCGCTCCTTGACCGCTCAAATCCAGACGTGTCGGTTAGATCTGTGTGTTGATGTGGCTGCGACGATGGCTGCACGGATTACGAGATCGGCGTTTTCGCCATTTGTTAATCCGTTGACGGAGGCGATTTTTACTGAGCAGGATGTTGTGGCGCAAGTGGGTGCGGCTGTGTTTGGTTGCGGCGATTGAGAGGTCGCCTGATCCGGAAGTGACTGTGGTGATGAAGATGTTGCTGAAGCTTGAGAGGTTGTTCAAGGTGGAGAGTTATAAGGGGAAAGCAGCGGTGATGATGTTGATTGGGAGGGTGATTGATGTTGGCTTTGGAATGAGTCAGAGTGTTGTGAGGAGTTTGGTGCCGTGTTTGGTAGGATTTTTGAGTAGTGAAAAGTGGGCAGCAAGGAAGGCCGCCGCCGAAGCGCTTGGAAAGCTGGCTGTGGCGGAGAGGGATTTGTTGTCGATGTTTAAGGTGTCGTGCTTGAAGACTCTTGAGAAAAAGAGATGATAAGGTGATGAATTTGGAAATCTTTGTGTACGAATGCAATTGAAATTGGTTGATGGATATTAGTATATTAATCATCAGATTTTGACATTGCAGGTGAAGGCTGTAAGGGAGTCTATGAATAAAGTGATGAATGTATGGCAGGAAGTTCCTGACCTGTCCGAGCAAGACTCTCCGCCCCCGCTTTCCCCATCTTCTTCGAAAGGTATGTCTAGCCCCACATTTGGGTGAGGATATTAAGATCAATGACTTTGACGTTGACTTGCTGTCAGAATATCTTCGGAAGCAGATCTGTCTACATTTATGAGATTTCAAGCAATCGAGCAAAATTAGGGTTTCGAGAGAAGCGCTTCAAATTCGGAGATTGTAACAATGTTGCCGCCGCATCCCGTCGGTACGACGGGTTTGACACTTGTATATATATGAAAGTTTTGAAATTTCAGGGTGGGCCTGTGCCCACCCTGGGCTTCAAGTGGCTCCGCCACTGTGAAGTCGTTTACTATTAAAAGCAGTAGAAGAAAAAACTGGGTGTGTTTGTCTGATGATTATAAAGGTGGATTAAACGTGTGTTTGATGATGATGCTGACTTTTGAAATTGTACTGATTTTCCTGATTTGTTGGCAGAGGGGAATGGAACTGAGGCTACTGTGGTTGATACAGATATAAAGTCATTGGGCCTCAGCCAGAAGAAAGTGATAACTAAGGCAATCAATTATAATAATGGTCAGGCTAATGGAAAATTGTCTTAATGCTTCGATTATTAAGGCACCCAGTCTGCCCCAGTTCCACCTAAAACCGATGGTTAAGGCACCTCACTCTCCAACGCGGGTTGCTTTAGCAAATAGTAGCACTGTCAAAGAGCCATCAAATGTTACTGCAGCATCTCTTTTATTATAACATGTTCCTTTTGTTTCATATTTGTTCTTCCTATCTGTTATGTGTTATTGAATTTGAATCTGCCAGTTCTGCTGAAGCCTTCCATTAAGGTAAATTAATTTCTTTACCCATTCATAATTTACGCAAATTTAAGTTTGTCTGCCACTCCTCCTATCATGTATGTAATTAGTTATAACATGCTTTGATTGAGAATAATTAGTCCTTTTTCAACGTTTATAAATTGACGGTGAGATTTTAATTTGCGGTTTTGTGACGTGTATTTTGAATTAGGATAGGGTTGCAGAGTTGATGTACAAGTGTGAAGATGTAATTGTATTTCAATGCGGAGCTTCGGTCGTCAGTTGCTTGCTTAATCAGTTTTCGTAAAAGTTGGAAACATACCAAAAGGTTAAGTAGGTTTTGAATAAATTCCTTACCAGTTTTGAGCTAATAAAGCCGAATGCGATTGAAGAAAATGAAGCAAACTTCAGTTTCATCTAATGCCCAGTGTAGCACTTGAAGAAAATTTCCAGCTAAATTCCATCCACCAAAGATTTCTTGTGAAACAGCATGACCTCTTTCTCGGCCTCGATGTATGCGCTACGCATTTTCTCAACCTCTTGTTTCTCTGCTTTCAGTTCCTTTTCAAGCTCTGAAATCCTCTCTTGTTTCCTAATACTCTCTTCCATCACCATCACCTTAGGAGCAGCAAGCATAATATCCTTGGCGTGGTGGATTTCATCCAGCCTCTTTGCGAGCCAGCCAACATCAATATTAACTTTCAGGAGGTCGCACACTTGTTCCTTCATTGAGACCAACTCAGCCGGCTTGATGACAGTGAACTTAAGTTTTTCAAGCTTTTGGTAAATACCGCAGACTCTTTCAAGTAGAAAAGATTGTAGAGTAGGAGTATCGTTTCCTGATACGGTTCTGATTCGAGATGAACCACTTCTCCGAGAAATTGACGGGGAAGAATTTAGACTGGGGTTTAACTTCTTCTTATTCCTATTGCAAAAAAATGATAACGCAGTTAAATACATGAACTGAGAATGTAAAGCATCTATCTGAGGTCTGATCATACTGCTTCCACTCCTTCCATTACTCATCTTAATGAGTTCATCTCAAAGGTTTTGCCGCTGCCTCTTCTGCTCTTCAATTGTTCCAGTAACGGCTGGGTGTAATGATGGTGCGTTTGGGCCTCGCTTGAACGTTTGGGCCGTCTGTATCTTCCAGGGCCATATCATTTCCAGTCAAGATATTTCCATGCTTGTTGAGGATGATTCTTACTGTGGGCGCAAACTCTTCCTTCACTTTGCAGCCTGCGATTGTGACTAGTGCTGGACACTCAACCTCGTCTTCATCCTCATCATAGTTGCAACCACTAGCCCGTGCCATTTTAGTTAGTGTAATGCTATGAGCTCTCCCTTGATCTTCAGTGGTGGGCTGTACAATAGGCACTGACTCTTTCTCAGCAGAGTTATTGAACAAAGCTGACTGGTCGTTGCTCGCCAAGTCTGAACTTTTATTTGTTTGGCTGTTTGCATAGAATTGATTTAGGCTCCCCGAGCTTGGACTCCTGCCCCTCATTAGTCTCAGCCGGCTCATGGTCTGGTCGGCAAGTTCCTTGGAGCCAGATTTTTGTAATACCCACTCCGACAGACTTATACGAGCAAAACCCTGAACAACAACAAAATCAGTAGAAATTTCAAAGTTCAAAATTTGCAAGCCATAAGCATGAAAATACACACATAAACGTAAATTCTTTGTCTTACTACAAATCAACAAGTGCTAATAACCTGGGAACAACACACCCTCCGTACATCGGCAAGATCATACGACGAGAGGCATGTTCGAAACAAACACATATCATAACCCAAGAGCACATGAAACAAAAGCTTCCTCAATTAGATCTGTAAAAATCTTTTACTAAGTATGAAAACATTAGAAACACGCCAAAACACAACAAAGATGCAAACTTTACAAAAAATAGAAATATGTAAAACACGAGACACAACATTTATCAAACTAAAAAAAAATTCCAGACTCCAGAGACAACAAACACAAAACAACTCCCAAAGACAACACTGATCTACACAAAGTATGGAATTAAAAAAACATCAAATCTTAAAAAAGGTGCAAACTTTAGAGAAACAATTGCACATAACGCACAAAGGTTGAAAGAAAGGTACCGGTGGAACACAAAAATATTCAAAACTAGACGCATTCCCATCGATCCGCAATTTCTTCTTCCCCCTTTCTGCCGTGGTATCCTCCTTCCTTCTACTGGCCTTCCCCGGTGGCATGGTGAGAAACAGTGGAGCTAAAAAAACGATTTCAGTGAGAACTTGCTCTTCAAGCTGATACTGTAGAAGAAAAAGAATTCAAGGCAGCGGATAAGTGGGCTACTTTTATGGGGAAGGCAATGCTATGATTAAAGTTGAACTTACTAAGAGTAAGGGCCTGTTTATAAACTCAATTTGAAATATTTGAGTTAACTTTTTACTTACTTATTGTTTAATTAACAACTTCAAATTTTTGTTCAAAACAAATTCCAAAACTAAACCTGTTTTTTTTTTTGGTTAATCAACCAAATATATTTGTATGATAAGTCAGTAACAAAACCCAGCTCCAGCTCAAATCATAAAAGTTAGGGCTCAAATCAAAATCAATGGAATGCTCACCAACTAAAATAAATAAGAAAAAGTAGTACTACTTACCAACGCGATGACGTGGGCCGCAACTAGTACCACCAGCAAGATCGGAAGCGCCTGAAGAATCCACGGCTTCTCGTGATAAAGCCTTGCCGGAATTCGTGAAGAACAACGACGAAGGTAAGAACTCCGATCACTTTGATCGGTTACAACTCAACTTTAGTTTTTACAACTCAGTTTCTGAGAATGAAGATGATACAGTTCTATGCGCTTAACAGAGTTTATACTGGTTATAATAGTTTTGCTAATTACGACTCAGTCCTTATTTCTTCTAATAATTGCAGAACCGCTCCTCAAGGTAATGTCTCGTAACATCTCGATCTTCCGCAGCTTCCTCTCCATCAACACATCCACTTACTCTCCCTCGGATCTGCCGCTTTCCAACTAAACCTGTTTATAAACTCACAAATCAATTTGGCGATTTTTTCGCGATTTCGCCCTCTTTTCCGTCAATCCCGCCCTGCAATTTCTACGCCTAACCATCATTCAATTCCAAAAATCGCCAAATCCCTAATCTCGTTTCTACACTCAGCGATTCCCCAACCCTAAAATTCCGCCAATGATGTGTGGATGTGATGCTGCTGATGGTGATTCATGCCCTAATTTTTCAGCCACTAATCAGGTCAGCTCAAGTAGTTTCATAGTCACTTTTTTCTATAAAAAAGTGCATATCCAGGTTGTGCAGCTTCTTGTTTGATGCATGCGGATTTTGTCTGTCAAAATTTTGTACATAAGTTTTCTAAAAGTACACAGCTTGCTGTGATTTTTCAGGTGTTTCATGCTAGACAATCTTTGTTATTTGTGGTACCATGTCTTATTAAGTTAGACAATCTTTGGTAGTTGTGGTACACAGCAAGTCATTTATAGAGACTTCAAGTCTTCAAATATACTGCTGGAATCTGGATGCAGTAAGATGTTGTTTTCATTAGCTAAAATTTTACGAAAAGAGTTCATTTATTTGTTGTTTCATTATGTATTTATCTGCCATCAGGTTTTCTTTGTTATATTAACTTGTAGGTCATTTAAAGGGAAGAACTTAGGCTCAAGTGATTCTTTTGTCTGAGGAAGCCGGCCTCGGTCATTGGGCGTTTCAGTTTCAAGGTCAGCTCAAGTCACTACAACATAATTTCCTTTGGATTCTGCAGATTAAGAAAAGCAGGTACGCCCCCGAGCTGATAAATGTTATTACTCTCAATGGTATGTTTTTTTTTTTACATTTACAGTAGTTTGTTTGGTATTCATTGGGCGTTGAGCATCAAGCAGGACAAGCAATACTATGGCGTTTTTTGCCCAAATGATGATGATGATTGGAGACTGCTTTAACATCCCTGGGCAAATCCGAGATGATGACAATGCTCAGCGCGACTATAATTTGCACATCAGTAATGGGGCAGCTCAAATTCAGGATGACACAAAGGTGGATTATAGGAGTCTTCAACAATTCGCAGTTGGGGAGTCTGTTGGTTGCGAGAGCAGCGCTCATCGATGGCGGCGCGACGATGCATTGGCGACTTCTTCTCTGCTGGCTTGTTCCAATTAGAGGGTTGTGGTGCAAATATGAAGATCTTGAGGGATTGGATACCTAATTTCCTGGAAGTCCCTGGGCTGGTTTCGCAATTAACCAGAAATTATAATATACAAACCTAAGGATTGGTTTTGTGATTCTTAGTTTTCATAAGGACCGGTTTTGTATTTTTAGCCTTGCTAGTAGCTTAGGTTCATTTGCTTGTATTGGTTGTGTTTGGTAAGGAGCTGGGTGTCATCCCCTCCCTGCCTTTTTTCTTAATTAAGTTTCCTTTTAAAAAAAAGTGTTGAGGTTACTTAGCGGCTACTTAAAATGCGTTCGTTTCGACTGAACTGTTTTTTTGAGTATGCAGGAACTGATATGAACTGTTTATTTAACTTATATACGAGAACTGAAACTCAAGCTGCTGGAGCGAGAACTGTTGAAGCGAGGGAGATCTTCAGGAAGTTGGACGACGATTCATCTCATTTACCAACTCTCCCTCTCCCTCGTACTCCGTAACCTCCAATTGCATACTTCAACACGCTTCAAATTCCTTCTCACTGCTTCTAGAATCTTCTGCTACGCATTTGTTAACAAACAACAAGGACGACAACTACTCGATCCTGTTTCGTAACCGCTTTTTGACTGGAAATGGTGCGAATTTGAGAGGCTGGAGTTGTGATCGTGATGCCGAAACGCCGCCGTTCTTGTTCTGTGAAGCTTGTAGAAGTGTGCAGCCTGTTTGATGACTCTGTTGACTACTTTCAGATTTTTGGACTGTGAGTGTTTAAAATTTTCTTAAGAGAAAATGAAGTAAATATAAGAAGAAAAAGGAACATTTTTTTGACATTGGTGGCGTTGAATTTAACGAAATCGTTCAATACAATGTTGTATTTATCCATGTTTGTGCATTGAAAATTGAGTTTTGTTTATCGAAATAGTCATTTTAAATTAAAATCCTGAAGTAAAACGCCAAGGCTCGTTCTAAATGACGTCATTTTATCTAACTGGTGCAAAGACAGAAAGATGAGTTATTTTTGAACTCACGGTTTTGTAGCGCGATTCTTCTGGATTTTGTTTTGTGTATGTTTGTTTAAGTTGAAGTTTGACTGGATTTGATAGGGAAAAAGTGTGACATTGAAGTTGGTAGTCTTGAGGGCAAGTTTAAAGAGTGGCAGAAGAAGTTGCGTCCTGATTTAGTTCATTCCAAGTCTCAGGTGAGTTGCAAGTTTTACTTTGTTATTTTTGAGTTGCGTTTGCATCATTTATAAATGTTTTCTGCTGGCTGGAAATGGTTAATATGTGTCTTTGTAACATTTCTTTGGTTGCACCAGAGAGAAAAAAGACTATGCGGCGGAGCAGTCAGCAAGAGTTATTGATGCGTATCGTACACTTGACAGCCCGTTGCCAAGAGCAATATACATGGTAAGTATTACGTTTTTTTTTTTTTTTTTTTTTTGTACTTTATAAATGTTCCTTTATGTTAAATGTTGATACATTCATCATTTTGAGTAATGTGGACCAGCCACAAGAAAGTCAACCATTTACTGGTATTATTTTTTAAACCTGCCTCTCATTGTCTGTTAGTTGAGTTTTTCTCACAGCTAAAGCTTGAAGGAGTATATGTTGATGAATAGCAAACAATATCAGAGCCAGAATTACTTGGGGAGGTGAATTTTCCTTCATCGGTGCTTCTTTGTGCACATTACCAATCCGTGAAGGCGTGAAATAATTTGATTTTTTTTTTTTGGCTTGAGGTGATAATTATGTTTATTCTCATTGATAAATGTGTTTGTTAGATAATGGAAATCAGGGAAGCTGTTGAAGAGGCTAATGATGCTCAAGCGTTAACTGAGATAAAAATCCAGGTTTGATCTGCCTCCAGAGATTTAACGATGAACAACAATTCTAAAAACATGATTTTTTTTATATGAGCTGTATACTTAAGTTTATACATCATTCCATTTTGTGTGAAGTGCTTTGCAAATGCATATCAACATCAAAACTTTGAAGAAGCTAAAACGTCTATTCAGAAAATGACATGCTATGATCGTGTTAACAAAGAAATTGTGAAGGGGCTGTTATACGGGTAAGCTTATTGATCTTTATCGTACATAGTTATCTACTGAACTTTGCTTGAATGTTGGGAAATAGTTTTGAGCTTCAGGGCATACATAATGCAGTAGTAGTTTATCTTGATCTGAAAATCAGAGTTCGTGAAATTTTTGATGCCGAAACTTTTGTTTTGTATGTCTACGGATTCTTGAATAATACAGAGTATTAAACTTAACAAATAATGGTTTGGAGTTGGGCTCTTGGTTTAATGGAAGACATAATGCACATAATGATCTCAGATGAGTTGGCTGTAGGGGTGGCAACGGGGCAGGTCGGAGCCAAATTGCGACCTGCCTTGCGCGGGTCGGACCTGCCCTGCGCGCAGGGCAAAATTGCTCTGCCCTGCCCCACGCCGACCCGCGCCGACCTGCCCTGCCCTGCCCCGCGATTAATTAGGATTAATTAATGTTAATCATGATTAATTAGGTTTAATTAATGATTAATTAAGATTAATTAGGGATTAATTAGGGTTAATTAAGGTTAGTTAAGGTTAATTAAGGGTTAATTATGATTAATCACGGGGCAGGGCGGGGCGGCGGGGCGGGGCAGGGCAGGTCGGGAACGGGGCAGGGCAAATTTTTTTCGACCTGCCCTGCCCCATTTGGCTTGCAGGGCAGGGCAGGTCAGGGCGGGGCGGCGCGGGGCAGGGCAAATTGCCACCCCTAGTTGGCTGTTGAGGTGACGGTCAATACCAACTATCAATAAGGGCGATTTCATTTTTGTTTTCACAGTGATGCGACAGAGCGGTCTTGTTTTGCCGGTAACTAAATGCTCCATTCTGGATTATTGTCCTGATAATCTGTATTGGAATGTACTGTATTCAGTAGTTACATCTACTTTGTTCAATAGATGACATTGCTAGGAAGGGCATAACTGAACTTGATTCGACAACTTGTGCTATGTGACTGTTTTCCTTTTGCATATATTTTGTAGAGTTAATTGCAAAAAAAAAAAAATTATAATGGTAGTTTTGTACAATTAACTCTATATTGTATTCATTATGAATCCAAACAGACCATCAAGTGACCGTTCTGCTAGGTACAGCGTTTGTTTGGAATCAGGTACCGTCAAATGCTGTAAAGAAGTGCAAGCATTTCCAAGTTAATTAATGAATTATTGTGTTATGTTACTGATCCGCCGCTTTCGCCTTCTAGCACTTCTTAGAATCCTTGCAGTTTCTGCTTCAGCATCTGACATGCAGTCTTCCATTACGCCTGAAAATTCAGAACAAGCAATAAGAGGAAAATACCGTACTCATCGAAGAAATAGATCTAACCAACATTTTGCCACAGCAGATATACTCTGGAAATCATATGTTTCTCATTTAGATATTGTTTTACTGCAATGTGTGTCATTGATACAATTTTGTGCTTATTGATACCTGTTTAATGATAGACTTACTTGTTTCCTTATCTTTGAGCAAAAAAGAAAATGCCCCTTCAATGTCTTCATCCGAGTCAGTTGTAACTTTCCATTCACGTTCCTGTGTCACATATTTACATGTTCTTTTAAGATGACAGTGGAGATATGATGCTAAAATTGAGGGTCTGAACAGAAATTCAAATTATTATCTGTATGTGCTCTCAGAAGAAGGATTTAGGGTTAAAGGCTACGGGATAACTACCAAAACTTTACTTCAAACCTCAAGCAGGATTGTGCAACAAATAGGGAAATACACATTTTACCTGTTCTATGACAGAAGCACCATTCTGTGGGTGCAACTTTTGGGAGCCATTATAGGTAATGGTACCTCGCTCTCTTTTTACAGATCTCCATTCTCCAACCTGAATTTCTGAAGATGAGGAGTGGGAAATAACCGTGGGCACTCCTGGCCTGATTTTGGGTGGCTCTTTCTTTATGTTGTACTTCATCAGCCTATAAGCATCCTGCAATTTTCAGTTGTATGTTAGCCTTCTACAAGCTATCCTTAATTAAATTTGAAATATCAGTTGATAGACATTGCAGTCTACTAATTGATGCACAGCTGGTGGGAATTGTTGTGATGTATTATCATTTTTGGTATTGAGACTGCAGCCCAAGTCCTGCATTTGGAAAACAAATGATTACCATGAAATCTGCAAGTGATTGTATGTATCAAGACAAGACATCATACATGAACAATAATTAGAACAATTTATTTCTTTTATGTATTCCAAAGTCGAAAGGGTAAGAAATCAAGTCAAAATGTGCAGCAAGCTCTGGATAATTTGGTTGACGTATAAAAGCAATAGGATAATCAAGGAGACAGGTGACCAGCACCATGCATTTGGAAATCATGTAAAAATAAAGTTGTTCAAATTAGCAACTACAGAGAGTACCCAGGTGTAGTACAGTTTTAAATCCCAAGCCTTTCCGTTGGCATTCTTTATGAGATAAATTAAACTGTGATGAAAGAGTAATGAATAGCTTCTGGGATCACCCATTCACCCCATTGATGTTTCTACTCATATCTGAAACTCTATTGATGCATAGGGGTATACCGTATACCTTTAGTTCTTTTTTCAATGTGTCGACAACAAAAGTCTGCAAACTCAACAAGGAACTTCCAATACGGTCTGGTAGAACAGACACCTCCAGTAGTATCTCTTGTAGTTTCACGTGGCACACATCCTTGCTTAACTGATCATAAATATCCTTCAAACTTCCATCAAGGCTAGCTTTGGTATCTTGTTGACCCTTTTTCTATTAAAAAACGGTTATTAACAATTCTAAGTTCTATACCTTTAGTTGATTAATGAGTTCATACAACATGGATAAAGACAATAATACGAAGGTTTTACCAGCTGCTGTAGTGAGCAATCAATGACATTCAGCTTCTGCTTGATATCTTCAACTGGAGGGAAATGGGCCATGAGAACTTCATAGGAGTGAAATGAATTAAACAACTGAGTTTCCTTTTCCTTTCGAATTTTAGAAGGGTTAACATGCATAGTATATGCATAAAATTTTAATCAGAAGAAACTAAGTAGCCCAAACAATGCAGGTAGGATCCATATCACTAAAAATAGGGTTTATTACCGAAAACCACCCGTAAAATATGGGTTTTTCCAATAGCCACCCGTAAAATGTGATATTACCAATTACCACCCATTAAAATATTTTTTATCAATTACCAC
>JAWWMW010064313.1:0-15828 GCA_035048345.1 Echeveria elegans | reverse complement strand
TGGAGCTCTCTTTTGATGTTTTCAAAGTCGCTTGGAGCTCTACTTCATCCATATGGCTAGCCTTCCTTTTGTTACTCGATGGATTGATTTCGTTAGAGCTTCAGTTAGTCTTTTAGCTATCGGATGTTTGCTGGACGGTGTCTTGTGGTTCTTTAGGCATAGATGTGTCATGGAAATCTGCTGAAGATTCCAATGTGTGGACTTTCTTCTCGAGCTCTTTTAAATACATGATTGTGACATCTAGAAGCATTACATTGTCGACCTGCAAGTTTTGAGATTTCTGTTTCTAAAAGTTGTAATGAGTGTAAAGACTAGAAATGCTTAGGACTTACGAGATGAGACTAACCTTGTCGCCACTGGAACGAGAGACTGCGAGTTTTTGTGTAGTACATGTTGCTGCACCATCAATGGAGGTAAATGTTGTGCATTCAATTCATCAGGATCAGTTTTTGGGACATCATACTTGTTATGCATTTTACTGACTTCAAACAGTGCTTTTTTGAGCATCACCAGAGACTGGTAAAGCTCCCTCAACTGGTCACTTCTTTGAGAATTAATCAGGCTTGCATTTAGTTCTTCAGAATGTGTCGTTTTCCTCGTCTTTATACCTCCATTGTAGTACCCACTACCCCATTCCAACAGCCTTACATAATTAGCGAAAATCTGAATAAAAATCTTTCAATCCGCACGAACACTAATCGTGCTTCAGGCATCTACCTGAATAAAGAGAATACTACACTTCATCAAGAACATCCTCAATTTTTCAAGTGGACTGAAGAAAGCCAGCCACAACCAGAAATGAAACTTGAAAGCACATAAATGAAGCTATGAATTCAGTAACATAGAAATGAGCCAGCAAAACATACCAGGTAATATTTAATTTTGGGAAGAGAATATAACAGCGTACACCATTTACACCAAAAATCACGAAAGACATATCTACTCAAAAAAGACTAGATTTCGCCATTTGAGAGCTCAATTCAACAAAAGATACAAACTATATAGATTGCTGGAATGAAAAATCAAGAGGAATGAAGAAAAGGGTGACCTGCGATTGAAAGCTCAACGAATCCGATTACAAACCAATCCCTGATAACTCAAAACATTAGCAGACAACAATATCAAAAACGCACCTCGAATCGGAGAACGGAGGCCTGGTAGCTGCAATTAGGGGTCGAGAGGAAGGAGGCGATCGGCAGAGAGGCGGATGAGGAGAAGAGTAAAGCAAAAGTGAAGGAAGAAGATGATGAATAGTGATAAAGGAAGGTTAGCGGAGTTGTTAAATTTAGCTGGGAATGTGAAGGTTTTTATAATTTTAGCGAGAAATGGAGGTGTACGTTGGAGAGGTGTTTATTTAACCAAATCTCTATTTTGGTGGACAGCTGGACTTTATAGCAAAATGGAGGTGTGCATTGGAGTTGTGCCTGCAGACAATCATCAATGAACATCTATTGCCACGAAGCGGTCCTCCAAGTGGAACTGAAACTCTCGTATCTCGTCTTCAACTCTTCTCCCTGACTCCATTACATCAAAACTTCCATCATCTCCACCACTCGACGATGAGCGCGGACTTCGACTGATTGACTCTGCTCCACGGATTCCACGCACTGTCGTAATATCGAAACGGCGTCGTCCTGAGGCTAATCAAAAGCGTTCGCGCTCATATTGCAGCCAGCCGACAGAGGAAGCATTGGGCCTTGTCGCAACGGGCTTCTTCCAGGCCCATTAAGAAGGTGATAGGCGATTCAAATTTTGAATATTTCTGCCTTTTGTCCAACGGCTATTCTCTTGCAGATTGAGAGGAAGACAGATAGAGAGACGAGAGCGCATCTATCTGATCGGAAAATGGAAGACGGAGGAGCGGCAACGGCGATCTTGGATCCGGAGACGCAGTTTCTCTACTCGAAGCAGCAGACTGGGGACGAATGGGAACTGTTTAAGGAGAACATTCGTCCATTGAAGAGAGGGCGTAACGTTCAGATGCTTAACACAGCTCTTAAGTTGAATACGGATAGTCATATCAAGAAGTCCCTGTTGGACCGGCGCAGGTGAGTTTACAGGGACTATTTTAATTACAATTTCTTCTTATAAATGACAATTTTTGATTCTGTGTTAGGGAAATGATCAAAGCAATCGATGAGTATGAAGGAGATGATCCACTCCACCCATGGGTTCAGTAAGTCTTCTGTATCATTAAAGTCTTTTTTTTTTTTTGAAATATGTTGTCTTCCGGAAAGTAAGAAATTTTTCGTTTGGTTTTTAAATTTGAGCAATGGTCAATATCAGTAACTGTAGTTTGGAGTAGGGAAGTTGGTCAGCAGAAGTAAATGTCTCACTATGAGAGCTGAAATGGAATCACCAGTTTGACGATATATATATTACATTTTGCTGTCTTGCTCAAGGTTTTCAGACCTTAGTTTCACCCTTTTAATCTTGGAAAAATAAAACAATTGGGTTCTAATGGCTTATTTGCATCACTTTTAACAGTTACTGGATTACTTTTTTGGTCTGTCGAAACTTATTTGGTTTTGGTTGGTTGAAAATTGAGGCTGGTTGAATCAGTAGATTACCATGAGATTTACTAATCATCTTCTCGCCATCTCTATGTCTCTTTTTACAGGTGTATTAAGTGGATTCAAGAATCCTTTCCTCCTGGTGGAGATTTCTCTGGCTTAATGGTGATGTATGAACAATGTGTTCGGAAGTTTTGGCATGATGATCGTTACAAGGATGATCACCGCTATTTGAAAATATGGTTGGAATATGTAAGTAAATTTAGCTTAACTATTCAGTCTTTCAAAATTGTATAACCGCAAGTTTGCAATTTAATGCAGTAATTTTTAATTTGATATTGAGAAGTTGCTGAAAGTACTTAATTTGCAGAGTGAAAGCTGTGCTGATGCTGAGGTCATATACAATTTTCTTGAAGCGAATGAAATTGGATTGACACATGCTGACTTCTACATCTCATATGGCCTGCACATGGAAAGGGAAAAAAAGTACAAGAAGGCGAATGACATATTTAATCAAGGATTAGCTAGGTAGGTCTTTCCAATGTCTTGCCGGGCAGTCCTTTTTTTAGTATGTATTACTGATATGTTTTATTTTTTTTTCTATGTGTTGAAAATGTATGTTATTTCATTTTATCTTGTATGATCGCTGTGTTTGGGCCTTTGTTTCTGAGGGATTGTCTTAGGAAACCATATAAGTTGCTTAAGACCAAATTTTGACTTTGTCATTGGTATGCAGTTATTTTTATCTGGAAGCAGGGCAATAATGGTCTTGCTCTTTATACTTCGCTTATGAGCTAACCTTCAAAGTTTGCATCAATCTTGTATACCAGTGTTATATGCAGTGAGTTGCAGCTAGCCTAATTATCATTGTTTGGTGCAAGTACTGTAAACTTTGCAATATAGTTGGTCGCATTTGTCTGATGAATCATCTTCTTGTCTCTTTTAATGTTTTGGTCGTAACTTGCATAACAATAATTCAGGAATGCACAGCCGAAAGGAAAACTGGAAGCAGCCTATAAAAAGTTTTTTGGTCGCTCGATGAGAAGACCGCAAACTACCGAGGTAGAATTATACACGACTGTTTTTTTATTCCTTAGCACCGTTCACCGGTCTAACATTTTACCATCTAGGAGGAGTCAGCAGAGTCTGACTTACCAGTCCGCAGTTTTGGTACTGTCTTGACTAGAGAAGAAAATAGTAAGAAATGAAGCAGCTTCTTGTTCCCTTCTTATTTGCATTGAATATATGGTAACTTCTATCTTCTTTGCAGGGAGTCTAAACATGCAAGCGTTAGATCATGGTATCAAGAAGTTGAAATCCAATGGGTGAGAATATTTGCTGTTTGACCTTAAAATTGTACCATGATAAAGCTCAGTGGTCATTCACGTATATATGTTCAACGATAGGCTAATCTGATAACAAATGTGCTCTGTTCGACAGTGGACGGATAAATTGTTGTTCTATTGCTCATTAATGAAGAAAACTTTGCTTATATTTCTATTCAAATTCATGTCACAGGGCTCAAGTTACACCTCTAGCTGTCTATAAAGATTCACGCACCAAAGCTGCCATGAGTCATTTACATAATCTTCCGAGAACAAGCAAGGGCCCGTGGCAAAGCCTCGGAACTCTAAGCGAGCGCAACAAAGAAAATACCGCAATCCCTAGCAAATGGACATCGCATAAGGTATGTCATTTGCCAAGTTTAAGAGTTAACCACTATGTGAAAGTGTAAATACCTGTTTCAGTCATTCACCATGTCGAAAAAACATCTTGCTTTGCTTCAGATACCACAGAAACCAGCATCTAGGGCTGGAGCAGCTGCAGGTCCTAATATTGAGGTGTTTGTTGATGAAGACTGTGTTGAGTAAGTTCCTGAGACAGTTTGCACGGTCTCCCGAATTCACATTTGCCCTTGCTAGTTTTTTTTTTTTTTTGCCTGATGTCATGAATATGCTCTCAAGGTTTTTCATATTGGCATTTTGAATTACCCGTTGGAGTATCTTAACAAACTCCTATTATCAGTGTCCATAAAAAGGGGAACCAAGTTGAGAAATCGTCAGCTCTACAGCTTAGAGAAGGAGATGGGTTGGACATAAAGAAGTAAGCACTTGTTTACATATACTCGCAACTCCTTTTAGCTGATGCCCGCGTTTGATTGCCATATCCTTCAGAAAACTGCATTTTTTTTTTCTAGGGAGACGGAGCTACTACGAGAACATCCACTACGCAACTTCCCCTTAAGTTCACTTCCACGATGATACCAACAAGACAAAGTGCAGTATTAAAAAATGAAGAAAAACTCCGTAGTTGATCAGCTCCGATAACTTGTAACTTTCCGTCATCCCATCCATGCTTTCTTTGTCGAGCATAACACTCCTGCTCGACTGTTTGTACTTGTATGTTATTCGTCCAAATGCGCAATTTGTATTCACTCTGCTCATAATTGGAAGGTTGTCTAAATCTTATATCTCAGATTAAGGGGAAATTCTTGGTTTTTAAAAAAAAATATTTAACCCCCTATTTTTCCAAAACAAGTATATAGAAAAACATCACCAGAATAAGAACAACTCTCAATCTATTGGACACTTCAGAAGCATAGGAGTACTTGTGGAATGTTTGGTGAAATACACATGTTTGGTTGGTGCTTCACTCCCACCCATCATCATCACTGCTGAGTGGAGCCCACCCATGAGTGGGTTTTCTATTGGATCTCATTTTTTTTTTTTTTTCATAAACCAATCCCTTGTGTCCGCCTTAATTCCACCTGTCCCCGTTTTGCCCTCCAAATTTTTCAAGGGTATTTTGGTAATTTAAAAAATGAAGGCGACATTTTTTACTACCGCGAGAAACAAATAATTCCAAAGAACTTGGGAAGGATGGGTTGGTTGTGGCAATATCGTAAATAAATTGTGCCGAAAAAAATTATGAGAGCGATACGGCCTTGGGAAGGATGGGTTGGTTGTATCGCCCAGTCGTAGATATTTAAACACAAGCAGAAGCCGTCGCTGTTGTTGTTGTTGTAGGCTGTAGCGCGGACTTATCAACCAAAGCCTTAAGTCGACTACTAACGATGGATTCCGATTTCGGCATTCCTAGAGAACTCTCCGATCTGCAAAAACAACGATCTCTTTACCAACCTGAACTTCCTCCTTGTTTACAGGTCTCCTGCTTTCGATATTGAATTCTACTTGAGATTCTAATTGTTGTTATTTGTTTAGTTTGTTTGAGTGAGTGAGTGAGCAGATCGGATTTGATTCTATAAAATAATATTTTGTTTGTTTATTTATTTATTTATAGACTTTGGAGTGGATCGGGATTGTCAATATTTATGATTTTTATGATTATAATGGAAATATATGGATGTTTAGTGGATGCAGAACAGTGGTGGTGCTTGAATTAGTCAGTCATAGGATTATGAGTTGCTTAACTTTTTGATTTGGATAGTTTTCTCTTTTTTAAACTAAATTGGGATGGTATGACATGGATAAGTTTGAATACAAATCATGCGCTCTTGATTGTGATAACTGCTTCCAATTTCTGTAAGACAATTACATCAGATAATGTTTGCATAGTGTGCCATCTTTTTTAGTGTGTCTGTCAAGTGATACAGACTAAAACACTTGTTTATATTTTTACTTAGCTTCAGTGGTAGGGTTCGAGCAACTTCATTATTGGGTTTTTGATATTGTGCAGGGCATGGCAGTAAGAGTTGAATTTGGAGGTCCCACTACAGCAGCTGACAGCGATGCTCATTCCATCAGCAGATATTTCCCCCATACATATGGCCAGCCTTTAGTCCATTTCCTTAGGAAGGCCGCACAGGTTCCTGATGCCCAAATCATTACTGAGCATCCACCAATTAGG
This sequence comes from Echeveria elegans, assembly GCA_035048345.1. NCBI lineage: Eukaryota > Viridiplantae > Streptophyta > Magnoliopsida > Saxifragales > Crassulaceae > Echeveria > Echeveria elegans. The sequence continues at coordinate 9,448 of JAWWMW010064313.1, read as the reverse complement.
TAATGCATTTACAATTTCCTGACTTTCTCTTCTTCAAATGCATGTGTCAGTCGGTGTCAGTACTTAAGTAGAACTCAAAACTTGTCTCTTTAAATGCAGGGTCGGGTTGGTTTTCTGCGGTAGGCAATCACCTGGAGGGCATAATGTGGTTTGGGGTCTTTACAATGCTTTGAAAAGCCACAATGCAAAGAATGTTTTGCTTGGATTTCTAGGTACTTGAAAGGGTGGTGGCATCATCTTAATCTAGTTAATTCACAGTTTAAATCTTTCACTGGGATTTGCTCAGTCCTTCTCATACATGCATTGATCTTTGTCATATTATATTATTATTACTTTCTTTTGTCTTTATTTGTGGAAAATATGTGGTTCAGTTTAAGCCATTTTAGAAGATAAGGTCTACTGTTTAAGGTGGCATAAGATTAAGAACTTATATTCATTATTCATTGATCCATTGTAGCATCACTAAATTTGTCTGGAATTCTGATGGTTGTTTGTTTTTATGAAAAGGGGGTTCGGAAGGTCTGTTCGCTCAGAAGACACTTGAGGTATCTGGTGACATACTCGCAACCTACAAGAACCAAGGTGATCTGTCATGGAGCAATGTTTTTTGTGGTCTCTTTTAGTTGTTGTATTGTATATTTGCTTGAATATTGACTCGGATATTTGATTTGGTTCCTTGTAGGTGGTTATGATTTACTTGGAAGAACAAAAGATCAAATAAGGACCACTGAACAAGTTAATGCTGCTCTGGCTGCTTGTCAAAATCTTAAATTGGATGCCCTTGTGATTGTTGGAGGTATAGTTGTTTCTGATTCTGCTCATCATCTTGTGGAAGCATCCAAATCACATTCGTTTCTCATCTGACATATAGGAGTAACATCCAACACTGATGCTGCACACCTAGCTGAGACATTTGCTGAGGCCAAGTGCTCAACCAAGGTATGTTGCATTTACTGCAATTAGATATGACAAGCTCTATCTTTGCTTCATGGCTTGCTATTTTCAGTCATTACCAAAAACCAGCTAAAATCAAGCCCAATGTGTATTTCCTACTTTTTGAACTTATTATACAATATGGAAACTGCAGGTAGTTGGTGTACCTGTTACTTTGAATGGAGACCTCAAGAATCAGTTTGTTGAAACCAATGTTGGTTTTGACACTATTTGTAAGGTACCAGTCTTGTGGTAGTTACCTTCGTAATTTATCCTCTTGCATGTAGTTGGTTGTCTAGTTTTTGTTGGGTACTTAATTTTATGCTCGTGTACTCATTTATCCTTTCTAGTTCTTTCAGTTACGGAATTCATGTTCTACTATTTACCATGTCATGTTATCTCTTTAGGAGGCATAATGGTACAAATAGTTTATAACAGGATTGTTTCTGTCCCATGATTCTCTCTTTTACTTATCAGGTCAACTCCCAGCTCATCAGCAACACCTGCACTGACGCTCTCTCTGCTGAGAAGGTAATGTGTTCATGCCTCACTTGAAATCCAACAAACTACTATAACTTCCTCCCGGCCGCAGAGGCGCAAACCATAGTACAAGCCTGCTTATATGATGGTTTTCTTTGTAAAAGTTGCATGTTTACGTTTTCACATTTTCGTTCTATTTCTTTCTGGTTATTAATATATTTCCGATCATCTTACAGTACTATTATTTTGTACGACTCATGGGCCGTAAGGCATCTCATGTTGCTCTGGAGTGTGCTCTTCAGTCCCACCCAAATATGGTTTGTGCCATCTGCTTCTATGTTTTTTTGTTTTGATAACTGTTGAATTCTCGATTTTGACGACTCCGATATTATTTGTTTGCAGGTCATTCTAGGTGAGGAAGTAGCAGCCTCAAAGCTTACTCTTTTTGACTTGACGAAACAAATATGTGATGCTGTTCAAGCTAGATCAGATAAAGGTTTTGGCCCGTGGATTTTTTTCATTCCCTCTATCGCCTTTTTTTTGCGACTAACTATTCTGATGGCTTACTTTCGTACAAGATAAATATCATGGTGTCTTCTTGTTGCCGGAGGGGCTTATAGAAAGCATTCCGGAAGTCTATGCTCTCTTGCAGGTACTTTTTGTTTCATGCAAAGGATTCTTATCACCGTCTCGCAATGATCGTGATTTATCATTTATTATAGAAGTTGAAGCCTGTCATTAATTATTTAATAATTATTGAACTTTGCAATTTTCAGGAAATTCATAGTTTACATCGCCATGGAGTTTCTGTTGATAAAATTCCTTCTCAGCTATCCCCTTGGGCATCTGCCTTGTTTGAATTTTTGCCAGTATTCATCAGAAAGCAGGTCAGCATTCGAATCATGTCGGACTGAATTTTTTTCTTAATGTTGTTGTCTTATGGAACTGGATTTTGAAATGTCTTAATCATTTGTTGCAGCTCCTTCTGCATCCAGAGTCGGATAATTCAGCACAATTTTCTCAGGTATTATTTACTTATTGTTTTTTTAACTAATTGCTGCCCCTTGCAAAACTGATTCAATGCCCTGTCTTGTTATGGTAAGTTAACTATCATTTTGTGATCCAGATCGAAATTGAGAAATTACTGGCATATCTTGTTGAGACAGAAATGAACAAGCGTATGGTATGCTCATCCTGCCCATCTGTTATTTATTTTAAGAATTTTTTTTATCAGCCAGACGTATTCAGTAAGGCATTTGCAAGTGCTTTTTGGGTGTTACAAATCTCTCTTGGTAGTCAGTGTGATGCGGTGTTCAAGTTGGATATCTAGCATCTTATTTGTGATATATGTTGTTTTTTCCGGATCAGAAAGAAGGAACCTACAAGGGTAAAAAATTCAATGCCATTTGCCACTTTTTTGGTTACCAAGCTCGTGGTTCCCTGCCCTCAAAGTTCGACTGTGATTATGCCTATGTAAGTCAGGGTTATGCATCTGCTCTTCAATATGCAACTTGTAAATATCAAATTATTTCTAATCTCGTGGGCTATAAAAATGCAGGTTCTTGGGCATGTCTGCTACCACATTTTGGCAGCTGGTCTTAATGGATACATGGCTACTATTACTAATCTGAAGAATCCAGCAAACAAATGGCGTTGCGGCGCTGCTCCTATCACAGTATGTTTACCTAACTACCAAATTATCTGTTTAGAAATTCACATTTTTATTGGTATTGAGCCGGACTTCTCTTCCTGAACACAGGCCATGATGACAGTCAATCATTATTTCCGTGGTCCTGGGGATTTTTCTATCGGCAAACCTGCCGTACACCCCGCTGTTGTGGATTTGAAGGGAAAGGCCTATGAGTATGCTCTTTAAATTGGTTACATTACTTGTTGTATTTTGTTTTCAATATGGTTGTTTGCATATTACTTATTTTATGTTTACTGTTCACAGACTTCTGAGGCAGAATGCAACCAAGTTTCTGTTGGATGACATCTACAGAAACCCCGGGCCTCTTCAGTTTGAAGGTCCAGGAGCTGATTCTAAGGCTGTAAGTCTTTGTGTTGAAGACCAAGACTACATGGGCCGAATCAAGAAACTACAAGAATACTTGGACAAGGTATGCGCTTAATTGGCCCTGATCCTGAATCTTTTATTTTTGGAGATATGTTATAGTCAGTGCTATTTATAGAAAATCCGAACGATCAAATACAAACAATAACATGCTAGTATTTATTATCTTGGTTGATGCATTAATCTTGATGTTAATAATCTGCCTACAACTGCAGGTGAAGAGCATAGTGAAACCAGGATGCTCCCAAGATGTTTTAAAAGCAGCACTGAGCTCAATGGCTTCAGTGACAGATGTTCTTTCTCTGATGTCTGCGCCTTCATCTAATGCCCTTTAAAAGCTCGGTAGGAACTCTTTTGATTGAGTTTTAGGGCTCATGCCCCAAATCAAAAGAACCTTAGGAGAGCCGCCCCCGCCTCCCCGTGGAATCATGAAAACCTTAGAGAGCTTTCACATGGTTTGGCATATTAACTTATTTTCTTTGCTTATCTTGTCTACGAATCCTGAATTGGAACATGAGTTCAGTTCCCACTTCCCAGATAAGAGTTCGTTGAGATTTAAAAAACCTTGAGCAACTCCTCCAATGTTTGTATGCAAATATTTAAACAAACAAGTATTTAAAGACTCTTTCGAATATATCTGGAGATGGCCACTGCCATTGCAACATTGAAAATTGCAAATGAAATGCCATACCTTATTCTCGTATTTGGCGATTAACAAAACATTTAAGCCTACTGCAACAACAACAAAAAGTGTAACTGTTTAATCATATTCTCTGAGGAAAGATTATAACCGATTATGAAGAATTCCTACAGCAATCAATTTCAATGAAGAATTTCAAGTCAGTGCCAAGTATCTATGAAGCCTTTAACAAGAACTAATCAGTGAATTAAACCTTAAAAAAGTTAGAAATTGAAGATTGACTTAACACCATCCTTAGCCTACATCTCCTCAACCCGGATCAGTGACATTTAACAAGGCACATGCCCAATCCCTACTTGCAGGTACCTCTAGCTAGATAAGAGACTCATTTTAATCACAAGAGGCTTCCCCACCAGAAATCTAGAAGATAAAAAGGGAACCCTACCAATAAAAAGAACATATGTTCAATCCAGAAAACAATTAGAAGATTCTAGAATCGCTGTTGGGCTTCGAAGTCTTAAATCGAACACATACCCCATAAGTAAACCAAAACATCATGAATAGGATCATCAAGATACAAACAGAAAGATAAAAGTGCACATGCACAACCTCGATAGCTTCATGAATCATGATTTCCAACAGGATAATAACCAAAATTCCATACAACAAGCACATCGCCACAAAACCATTAACCATTTGAGAATCATCATTTCATATGGGATCTGTATATAACTTGAGACAAATCCTCCAGTTCTAGGGAAAAAAAAATCTGATGTAAAATTACATTTATTTGATCCCATCCAAGAACCACTTGATTCGGATTTGCACAACAAACCAAATACAGCAACTATGGCGTTCTAAAGATAAAACGTAAAAGAATGCTTCATTTTTTTGTGTGTTGTATAGTATATGTTCAACACTACAAAACTCACAACCAAAAATCCTCCATATCATTATTGCTGGCCGGAGTTCTTACTTGCTTGTCCCTGAGTGAAGAACACCAGCTCGAATAAGTGTCAATATTCACAAACTCCAATGCTACAAAGCTCAAGGCATTTTAAGTAAAACTACCTCAACAATAGACTTTTGCACCTCGGAGTATTGATATTTGATACGAATTAGACAAATAAAATAAATAAATAAAAAAATGCCACAATTCAAGAAGACAGTTTCATTCCAATACAATCTAAATCCAAATCGAGTACCTCATAATCCTTTCCTGAGATCCTGAGAGGGTTTCACCCATAAACTCCAATGCTACAGCCCACGCCGCAACATTGCTCCGTCCGCTCAAACCTCCCATAAACGACTGCAATCTTCCCACCGTCTTCCTCCAAACGCGCTCGTCATTCGGCAACAGCGACGAACACCACCTTCTCCGATACAATTCGATCTCAGCCTACAGCGAGTTGATTTACCAAATTGAACCGACGGCTCGGTTTCTCAAGAGTTCAATTCACTCAGCGATTTACGGAATTGAACCGATTAGGTCGGTTTAATGCCGGATTGACTCGTAGGCGTGGATTTAGATAGATTTGATTTGAGGATTGGGTTGTTGTCGTCTTCTACCAACCACAACAAAGCTGCTCGCTTCTTTCGCATCTAAAACCCCCTTTTCAATCTTCAGCTCTCTCTCTCTCTCTCTCTCTCTCTCTCTCTCTACTGGAGAGAACGCGTTGAAGCTCATCCATCCGTCATCCATGAAATTGAAGATTTGAGGGTTTAATTGAAGATTTATCATCGCTAAAGTGATATTTTCAAGATGTCGCACACGGTCTTTCAAATGGCGCAAATCATGCCGGTCAACACACGTATCCCTAACAAGACGATACTCACACCAACAACGCCGCTCTTACCTACTTTCAGGCATGTCGCATCGGTCAAGGTACGGCGTGGTATGGTGGGCATTAAGGCCTCGGCGGCTTCGGTTGATGCCGGTGATTCCGTGGCTGCGCTTGAACGCTGCTTGGCGGCCTCGCCTACTTCCACTTCTTCGGCTACGAATCATATGGACGGCGGTGTTGTGATGAAGGGAAAGTTTGGTTCTTTAGGTGCCGTCACTTTGGAAAAATCGAAACTTGATATGAGTCAGAAGATTAGCAAAAGTGATTTTAAGGTAACTACCATATTTCTCATTCTGCTGGCTCTAGTTGCTTGTAGGCTCTTTCAAGATTCATCTTGTGCTAGAAGAGGACTTCAATTTTGGTAGTCAGTTAGGGATTTTTGTTTCTGCATAATCATCCATATGAGACACTAGTGTCTCTGTGTTATTATGATTTAAGCAACCTCTCTATCTCTGAATGTCCTAAGGGTGTGCTTTTCTTAAAGTACGATGACCCTGGAAATTCTTCAATATTTCATTTTAGGTTTATTGCTACTGGGTATTTATTCTCTCTCGGAAAAAGTCCTTTTCAGTTTTCATATATGAAAAACACTGTAACACCTCGAGTTCGATAAGAATTAACTCTTGATAGTACTTGTTATCGATCCCAACTGGGGATTAAGAAATAGAGATCTAAATTCTTTCTTGTTACGGAAATAAGAGTTAAGGCATCGACTCTGACAAATAACAGTGTTTAAATTGATTAGTTGGTAGACTTGTGAAATATGAATGTCTCCTTGCAAAAGTAACACCCGGACATCATTATTTATAGTCACATTATACACTTGAATGCATATTATTGCAATCAAATCTTGTTGACCAATGTGAAAAACTAGTAAGTATTGCTTACAAATGGAAAAGGACTAGATTTGTGCGGTTTGATCACTTTTGTTATTTTTTGAAATAAATTTGGACTTTGGAAGACGTTAATATGCTGTCCTATAGGCTATAAGATAAGAATGAACAAAGCTTTCATCAGTGTAAATGATATGTGAGGAAACAAAAGTTGAGTTGATTCAAAAAACACTTGTTTAGTTTGATTCAAATTTGATCACATATTGTGATTAGAATTTAGACGTGAACTACATTCTGGTTTACCCAATTTAATGGTTGTTGAAACTTTTGAAGCTGGATATGGGAAGTGGTAATAATGACAACGGAAATATTAACGGTACTGGCAGTGGTGATGGGGGTGATGATGGCGGAGATGATGACGATTACTTCGATGACTTTGATGATGGAGAGGATGGAGAAGAGGGTGGGTGGTTTAGGAGACGGATGATTCTCATAGAGGTTAACATTTCACCTGCAAAATTACTTTCCACTTTATTTCCATCAAAAATAGAACTTTCCCCAACACAGTTTCCAAAATTTATATTTCAGTTCACACTAAGCATTGGGCTTCTTCTTTCAGCTGTTTGACCGCAAGTTTGTAGATGCCGTATTGAATGAGTGGCAGAAGACAGTGATGGATTTGCCACCTGGTCTCAGACAAGCTTGTGAGATGGTAAATTGTGTTATCTTTTGGCTAAAAAAGGCTTAAAGGGTAGTTGGTTGCCCTGGCTGTTTCATGATTTTTTTTATGTATCTATGAAGGGCCTGGTTAGCTCAGCCCAACTGGTGCGATTTCTGGCAATCAATGCCAGGCCGACTACTGAACGTTATATATCCAGATTACTTCCGGAGAGAGTATCTAGGGCATTCATTGGCAGGTAAATATTTTTATCAGGCGTCTCAAAATTAAATGCTTGTGTGTTTATTGTTTAAATCATGGCATGGCAGAACAACAACATTTCATGCTGTCTGAGGGACATTTTAAACCTTTCAGTAACTATGCTCCTGTTTGTTCTTCGTATTACTGTGCTATGATCCCACCTTAATTTTATCTACTGCTTTAACAGTCTTAAGATACTGTGGACATTTTCAAAGTGAATGTATCACTGGGCAATGCTTCATTATCTCTGCTCACGGTTTTGATACGGTTTTCTTACGCATTGAGAGGTATAACTGTTAATTGTTTTCTGATACTTGTTATATCTTTGTGTCTGCCGTCCAGGATGATTGCTGATCCTGCTTTTCTCCATAAGCTTCTACTTGAGCAAGCTGCCACAATTGGTTGCTCTGTTTGGTGGGAGGTGAAGAATCGCAAACATAGGTAGTCTAGTTAGCCATGGAAAATAGAACTTCAGTTTGTTGGCTCACTAAATGGTTAACGTACCAAAATACACTTTTTTTCTGGTCTTTGAATAGATTAAAGCAGGAATGGGATTTGGCTCTGCTTAATGTGCTCACTGTATCAGCGTGCAATACCATTGTTGTCTGGTCACTTGCTCCTTGCCGTTCATATGGAAATACATTTCATCATGATCTCCAGAATACATTGCAAAAGCTCCCTAACAACATATTTGAGAAGAGCTATCCGCTTAGGGAATTCGACATGCTGAAACGAATTCAGTCTTTCTTTGTAAAGGCTGCAGAGTTATCTATTGTTGGGTTAGCTGCTGGAACTGCACAAGGTGCATTATCAAATTTCTTGGCTGGAAGAAAAGAGGGAAGGTCAGAAAACAAGAAGAAGCTGATGTTTCTGTTTTGTTCGACATTTAAATACCGTATTACCAACGAAGAGTTAATATGCACTTTTGTTGGGCAGGTTATCGGTCAAAATCCCTAGCGTGGGTAGCAATGCCCTTCATTACGGCGCCTTCCTTGGACTCTATGCGAACATGCGGTATCAAATACTATGTGGAATAGATAGGTCGTTGATGAACCATTTTGATGTTATTGGTGTGGCGCTATTTTTCAGCACAGCATTGAGGTGAGTTTCCATGTAGGATTTATTGTATTTTACCGTCACAATTAATTTTTAAATTGGGTCTGATGATGACAAAGCTTATAATCAAAATATATCTGTAAGATTGCTTCCTCATCTTGGGATTCTTACAGTTTGTTGCAATTGTATGTAGGATAATGAACGTGCAGGTAGGAGAAAGATCAAGGCTGGCATGGCTCGGTGTTGAAGTTGATCCCTTTGTGGAATCTGATGATTTATTGAGAGCATACAGTCGACCAACAGAGGGCGACTCCACATCAACATCATCGTCAAACTGGGTTATATCATTGAGTGCAGTGGTGAAAGGACTTGGGCTCCCAGGCATAAAAAAACAAGAGGGCAGTCGGATAGCAGCTGATGGAGAAGCTCTTGTTCCTAAACCAAGAAGAAAGAGGAAGGTGACCACAAGATCAACCTAGTGTTCCCTGAACTTGACAGGCAATGTCATTGATGATGTAATTGGGCATTCTGAGATAACAATAAAAATGAAGAGCAGAAAGAAGGGAATTTTTGTTGAACTGTTTTTTTGGGGTATACGAACTGCTGCTCTCTATGAATGGTTTAGATTGAAACCAAACTATTAGAGCATTTGTATGTGTGAGACTACCA
>JAWWMW010064305.1:0-15829 GCA_035048345.1 Echeveria elegans | reverse complement strand
TTTATATTATTTTCTCTCTCACACTATCATTATTTCTTAAATTTCGTGATAACTACCAAATGTACAGAACAAAAGAGGACGGAGGGAGTATGTTTTTGTATGGCATGCTAAGTACTCCGTATATATTATAACTAAGGGCAAATGTATCAGTGCATTAAGATTTTGAGCAGGATTTGAACTCTGTAGTATAGCAATGAACTGACAAATGAGTTAGACTGAAAGTTAGTCCATTCGATCGAAAATCCGAACCTTCCCACGATCCAACCAATAGTCCGGATCATGAATATAATAATATTATTAAAAATATTTTGTTATATTATATTTAAATTAATTTATTTCAAAAATATTTATAAAATTATAATAACCATTTTCTTAAGATAATTGATAAAATTAAAACATATAGTGTTTATAAAGAATAAAAATAAATTATAGTATTTGATTTTCAAAATGTAGTTCATTGAGAAAAAAATATAAATATGTATATGTAATAATAAATTTATTTATCAAATTTGATTAATTGTCAATTGTAATAATTAATTAATGATATAAATATTATTTATTAATAATGGATGATCCATAGTGGTGCATTTTTACAAATTATGGGCTTAGCCGTCATCCTAACAACTCCATAGCGACAACAATTTCATATCGTAACAACTTCGTTGTCAAACAACTTCATACACAACACAAGTTACACGCCACACGAAACAGAAAGAATGAAAGACCTTCTCACCAATAGGTGTGAGGAATGAAGTTAGGAATATCAATTTGACATGTGCCCCGCCGCCCCGACCTACCCCGCGAGCCAAATGGGGCAGGTTCAATTCAGTCAATTTCGACTTGCGCACGGGGTGGGGCAGGTCCAATTCAACTCCTCGCGCCGTCCGCATTGCCCCACCCGCAATTACGCTAATCATATTATATGTTACTACCAAATTCAATTGTCGGATTCGAACTATTCTTTACCAAACTTGCAGATTAGATAGATTTATGCATATATCAATGTGTGCTATATCCATCCAATTTACGCTCCTCTCAACACAGCCGACAACATTTATCAATCACTCACCGTCACCGCTCCTCTCACCTTTAGGGTTCGATTTGATGAAAATAATTGATTATAGAGCTGAGGAGTGATGAAAAACAAGCGAAGTAAATTGATGCTTGAAACCGCTGGTCGTCAGCCTTCCGCTTCTCGCGGAGAATGAGTATCTTCTTTTAATCTTAGTCCTAACTTCCTATTTATATTGATAAATTGACTTGTTGAGGAAGCAAAACTTTTTAGAAATCATCAAACGCAGTCCAAAATCAGCCCAAAATCAGAATTTTCATCGCTGACGTCATCAGACACGTGCCCCTGCTCAACTGGAATCAAGTATGCGAAGTCTTAATTAACCAATTTCGGAAATTGTAGTAGACTCCGTGTACAAAAATCAATAGAGTCCGCGTGTTCCTCAGGACACTCTTTCACAGGCTGCACTGACTTGTAACTTCTAGCTTAGTTTCGAATGTCTTAGGCTCAGAATTTGAATTTGGTGTAAGCTAGAGATTTTTAGGTCTTTGAGTCAGCTTTCCAATGCCACATAGGTTGTTTCTATCGGAATAATGATGCTTCTTCTAGAAGCTTCCGAAGTTGCAATCCAATCTGTCTTTCCGATGGAACACTCCATAAAATGACCTTTTTAATCTAATTTCTTCTCAGATGCTCTAGATACACCTGTGATATAAAACATTACCAAATAGTAACATTTCATCATAAAAATATAATTAATTTATGAGAATAAATAACTTGATAGATCGTACAAATATGCTCCATCAGACGTGGGAGTTATTGTTGGAGACTTGGGGAGTGTACTGTGGAGTGTTGGAGTTGGGCCAAGCCCATATAAGTGTGTAATGTTTTTTTTGAAAGGAACTTGAATCCCACACCGCTTAGATTTGAAAGGAATTTGAATGTTAAATTAAGCTGCTCTACAAACCAAGAGTCTTGGAATGAAACTTCCGACCCGCCGCACCGAAGCAATCAGTCGACCAGCCCCATTTCCACCCCTAAATGAAGTTGGCCTGTCATCCACTTTCTTTAATGAACGAAATCTCCAAATCTCCGCCACGTGACACGTGTCATACCACCTCCACCATTCGTCTCCCTCTGTTGACTCTCCGGCGTTGACCCATTCGTCTCCTTCCTACTTCCATACAACACCTGAACACCTTCAACATCATCCGCCGCAAGCTCCACTTTCCTAACACCACCCGAAATCGGGATCACCGCTTCCCATTTTGCGAACGCTCTCGCGAATACTTCGCACTCTCCTCCAGCTGGTTCGCCGGTAGAAACGCGTAGTTCAAGTCTCGTTTGTCCTCCCGCCACCGTGGCTGGTTCGGGAAGGAGTAGTGCGCGACGGTGTTTAGTGTACTTGTTGATTTGTGTTTCATGGTGGAGGTGCCGTTGATGACGTCAGCATTTCCGCAGCGGGGTTTCTGGATCTGTAGGAGGGTGGGGAGGTCGAGGAAGCCGGTGGTGTTTAGGTTGAAGTTGAGTTGGTATGATTTGATGGCGGTTTCGAGATCGGAGTTGGTGGATGTAGCCGAAGTGGAAGAGGTAGGATTTGAGATTGGAGATGCCGAGGGTTGTGTTGCCGACGTGGCAGCCGGCGAGGGAGTTGAATTTGGACCAGAGTTGTCGGTGGTTAGGTTTGGGAGTTGGGATGGAGGTGCGAGGGAGGAGATGTTTGGGAAGTAGTGTGCTATTGCAAACGACGTCGTTTGCTGTAAGGCTATGATGAGATGAAGATGGTACATTCGTGCAGCTGCTTCATCTTTCTTGTTGAAAGTTGAAACTGGAGATGAAGAACTTGCGAGTTATATTTACAGGAAAAAATGGAGTGGCCTTTTTCTACTTGGTATGTATTGATTACCATGCTCGGTATGACAAGAATTGACTTCATCTGGGTGATTTTAGGAGGAGGCACAGTTAGGATTTCGGGTAGTTGTTTTTGCGCCACTTGGTGGGTGGTAACTGGATATGATAATGGGATTGAAGATTCCAGCGCCGGATACTTTGCGGTAACGTGGTCAGTGACTTGACTTTAAACATGTCTACAATCATCCCCTACTACAACTCATGTTCAAGGCTGGATGTGCCATGTGGATGATACATTACATTGGAAGAGACTCGTTCTGCGTTGTGACGCATCAGGGGAAATAGTCCAAGTCACTTTCGAAACTTATTCACCTGTTGAATCAAAATCCAAACTTAGATATTAGCCCAGATACAAATGACATGGAAATAATACTAAACGGACACTGAAAGCACTCGAGGACATGTCAATGATTTCACTCACCACATCTTCACTCCTTTTGAAGTCCCAGGAAATGATGTCGGAACCAACTTTGTTCAAAACTACAACACCGTGACAGCAAGCAAAAGGAGAATCAGTTGCTCAGGTCATATCTCCAGCATACCCACTTAACAATAACTTGCACAACCCCAACTAAGTCGAGGTCACATATGAAACTACGATGGAGCAACCTCTTTATGCAACTTTTAGAAATGTTCATCTCCATTGACAGTCTTCAGATCCCAAAAAGGAAGCAGTTGGAGTAACAAGGAAGACAAAAGGCACTGTCTTCTACAGCCATTGGTTGCCTAAATGGATTAAACTGAATCTGCAATAGTTTTCAGGGGATGTCAAATAATATAGCTGTTATCTAAAAATTACACCGCCAAAGCAATGAAGAACTGAACATACGAGGACATACTGGAATAGTAAGAGGTATGCCAGAAGCCCTGCTCATGCAAACAGCTGCTAGATGACACGCTTCTTCGCAATAATCAGAAAAGACCGTGTGAAGATTCTGCTCCTTCATAAGTTCCTGGGAGTGCAAAGGATAAGAATTTACACAGGGGACAGATGAATTGCTTGGAGAAAAAAGCAAAAGAAGGAAAGAATCTGGTCAATGGCCATACAATAGTTGCTCGCCAGCTTGAGTAGGCTGCAACACCAGCATTTGGGGCCACAATTATGTCAGGAACAAATTTCTGCCAAACAATCATGGACACACGAAATAATTTGCTAAGAGATGATTAACCATAAACGGAGCCACTGAACTGAAAGACATAAAAGAGCAAAGTTTCACCTTGTCACCGAATCTTTCATGATACAGGCCTCTATGAAGATGTAAAGTCACACAAGAAGTTCCACCTTTCTCTACCCCTCTCACAGAACAGTCGACTGAAGATGTACAACTACAATCTTGGTCGATGCAACTATCAGTAGCATATAGCTCTATCCTTGCACCATCCCTATAATAAATGACGTGCGAAAAGCTGATAGGTAACTTGAGGATAAATAATCATATGCTGACACTGAACAAAATTTAAAGTAAAAACTGTTCATACGAGTATTAGATATAGTTCTTTCTACAAGAAAGAATGTAGTGAACCTATGTGATGAAATCGCCGGTCCGAACATTTCAACTTTCACCTGCACTCCAGGGAAGAGATGGCACAGTTCCTTAAACACGGAAAGTTGTGCAAGCTCCCTCTCAGGCCCTATGAGTCGTGAAATTTTATGACCGTAAGAAAATCCTCAACAAAACCATCAAAGTCAAATTTTGCCTCTAACGAATATCTGAATTAAATAAAACATTAGCATCACAAACAAATTCAGCAAACGTCATTGTCACAAAATACATACCAAGATAGTGTATGTGTAAAGTATCGTGGATATCAGGAAGCAAGTTCATAGATTTAGCAATCTGGGTTGCATGATAGATAGTAAGCGGCTGAACACAAGGGAAAAGAAAGCATTAGTTTCAATTAACAATGTCAACCAGGGAAAGGGAGCTATCATGTCGTATGTGATTACCACATAATGGGTAACTCTATCATACCCAGTGGACAAGCAAAGCAATTGGTGAATTCAGAGGGATTCGCCTCCATTCATAATAGTCCTCCCAACCAGTTAAAATCTTTGACAAAGGAGATGGAGGAGCTGCCAGAATCACGAGTTAATAAAATAATCACTACATGGATAACACGGACCAACCTCTGATCAGAACAAGAAAGCAGCACCTATATTAGGAGAATATTCACAAGGCAGATTCCAACAATCATCAGCGCTGCCAACAGATTCATCAAAGTCAGTTCTGCACTTCTGCTACGACAGAATGCATTCCTATCACATAAATCCTCACAGTACCTTAAGCAATCTACAGAAGTAACTGACTTCCCGCAGCTGCATTCCCATAACCACATGCCCAACTGATGCACACCTAGCTTACTCAAAACCGAACACCTCGTCACATATTTCTCAAACACCTAACATCACCAAAACCAAGCTCTGTATAAAACACAGGAACAACAAAATCATATCCAACAGAGCAAATGGAGCTATTTCTTTTACCCCAGTGGAGGCATCTTGAGCGAACTCAAATGGAAACTCATTCACTTCCTCAAACCGCTCCATCTGCTGCTTCAGCCTCTCACACTCATCTCTATGCTCTCTCGAGTGCGCCAACTGACTAACAAAAAAAAAGGCATGAGAAAAACAAGCAAACAAATAAACCCTAGAAACACCACCGACAACTAAACCTCGAACCTGGTGAGAGATAGAGCAGTAAGAAACGGCTCCGCAACGTTCGCAGAGTCTCTTCGGTGGGCCCAAGCACCGTGTCCGGCCACCTTTCCCGGCGCACTCCATTTTCGCCGACGAGCCTTTTTTTTCCGATCCACTTTTCTTCTCCCTTCTTTTACCCTCAATTGGCTTCAATGACAAACACGGCGTCGTATTGAATGTTTTCTCGTTTTTTTTTCCGCCGTATATATTTATATTTTATATTATTTATTTAATGGTTTTTGAAATTAGCAGAAGAGAGGAGCAGTTGAGAGAAGATTATGAACACTAAAATTTGAGATGGAGTTGGAGGGATATGGATTGAAGAAAGAACCCGTCACGAAGACGATGAAGTCATTCTGAGAGGCCATGGAGTAGTTCTGCAACTTGATGTGACGTGTTCATTTCTGGACGGAAGTTTAAGGTGGAGAGAACCAATGAGGAGCAGAACAAACCACACCAAACCCTCTGTTCTTTACAGTTTAGGATTATCAGCATCATCGACTCAAGAAAGACACTACCAGGATTCCTAGTCTCGGCATCCATCATGGCTACTTTGCTGCACCAGTGGCTGCTGTTAATCTTCGTGCAGTGCCTGATTTTCTCATATGTTGTTCAGTGCTCTGTTTCTCAACCTGAAAGTGCTGATTGCGAGTTTCCTGGTCAGTTTAGCGCACTACCAATGCCACCAACAACAGGCTTGTCCAACTACCCTTTAGACCACCCGTGGACTCCGGCACAAGTGGTTCCTCCATGGTGGGTTCCGGGTTCTCCAGCCATCCCATGGATGCCTAGACAGCTCTTTCCTCCTCCATCTAGACCAGCACAAGTCCGCACCCCTTCCCTACCAGGGACACCTAGTTTACAGCTACCTCCTTCACCATCTGCATCTTCGCGAAAAGGAGCACCTCAGATAGTTAGACAGCTAACTCCTCCACCGTTGATACCAGAGAAATCAAACACCCCTTTGGTCCCGAAGATTCCTAGACAGTTTATTCCTCCTCCTCCATTGGCATGGGCACAATCAAATACTCCGATCCTCCCACAGACACCTGCACAGATTACATCATCTCCATTCTCACCAGGGGCATCGAGCACTGGGACGTTCCCACAGACACCTCCGGAATCAGGTTCATCCTCTTCATTCAGACAGCTGCAGTTCGGACAGCAGCCGTTCTTGTTCCAAGGGAAACCATCCTCCTCATCCAGTAGAGCAAAAGCAGTTGGAACAGCTGTTGGAGTCACATTGGCCATTACCATAATTGTAGCTGGTGTATCGATCTGCTTGATCCTCAGGTATTGCAAGAGTAGGAGAAGAGAAGCCCAGAGCATTGGAGTAGCTACAGGAACACCTCCTACCACGGGAGCTGGAGGAGGTAAGAACCTGAAAGGATTGATCGTGGATGAGAAAGGTCAAGACATGGTATATTGGAGGAAGGATGATGAAGGCAATGATAAAACTAGAAACAGTTTGTCAACAGAGGCATATGATCTGTACAAGGAGAGAGTCAGAAAAGAGAAGGATAACTTACAGCAGCCTTCAGCTCCAGTTTTGGAAGTGAACCAGCAGTCAGAGTTTCTGTCAATTGGTGTAAGATTCAAGCTGGGTGACCAGATATGGCCAGGCAACCCTCAGGCTCTGGCTGCACCGGAGGCACATTTACCTCCATTATTTCCTTCTAGGAGAAAAAGGCTCGGTAAACATGCCGATGAGAAAGAGAATCTAAAACCACTGCAAAGAGAAGAGGTCAGCATCAATGTGGATCATCCAACAACATGGCCAAGACACAATGAAGGCTCTCTAAGGTAGCTTCTCACTGAGGGATAATCTAAATTAGCTTCTTAGCAAATTTCTTGCAGGGTGCTTGAATGTGGAGCACTCGAGCTTACTCATATAAGTCTTTCTGTTTGTTGGTCTTTTGCAGCTACGACGGTAATCTGATGGAGGCAATGTTCGGCTCAATGGCAATCAAGAGGAAAATGTCCAATAGTGCAGAGGACAAATCACTAGCAACTTCTAGCAATGCCAACACAAGCTCTAACCAGATTGTCCTCCTTGACCCACAGAGGTCACAAAACATAGCAAGCATTTTACGATCTATCAAAGTCTCTCGCCAAGAGCTTTTGGTCGCACTGAATGAGGGTAAGGGCTTGAATGCAGATATTCTTCCAAAACTTTCAAAGATTGCCCCTACAAAGCGGGAAGAGTCGCTTATTTTGGCATTCCGTGGGCACCCTCCAAGTCTGGCTCATGCTGAATCCTTCCTTTACCACATCATGAAATCTGTTCCCTTAGCTTTTCAGCACGTCAACGCTATGCTCTTCAGGTCAAAATATAGAACAGAGATTCAGTACTTGGATGAACATGTGCATACACTTGAAAATGCTTGCTACGAGCTCAGAGAAAGTGTGCTTCTGTTTAAGCTTATTGAAGCTACACTCATGGCTGGCAAAGAAATGAATGCAGGAGCTGTGGGTGGAGCCGCTCATTCCTTTAACCTCACATCACTTTGGAAGCTTTTTGATATCCAGAGGCCAGATGGGAATAATACTGTAATCCAGTCTGTTGTGGAAGGAGTGGCAATATCAGAGGGTAAGCAGTGTGTCATTGATAGGGATAACAGACTTAACCTACATAAGAAAAACATGGTCACTGCGAGTTCATTATCGAAAGAAAATTCAAAAAAATTCATGATACTCGGCTTACCTCTTGTAAGTGCTCTCAGTGCTGAGTTCCCAAGCGCAAGAAAAGCAGCTGCCGTGGACTACTACACATATTTTCTTACAGCAAGCTCAACTCTGGCTGCAGGCCTCAACGACATTCGAGATACCATTCGTCAGTGCAACTCCACGTATGGTGCTGGAGGATTTGTCAATGAGATGAAGGCATTTCTGGACGAAGCCACTCAAGAATTAAGTGAAAAAACAGCAGAGCAAATGAGGGTGATACAACTTGTGAAGAGAACAACAGAACATTACCAGTCAGGAGCTCCAACAAATGATGATGCAATTCCCTTTCAGTTATTCTCAATGGTGAAAGAGTTCCTCGATATGATTGATCAAGTTTGCAAAAATCTTTCTGAAAATCTGCGAAGGCCGAAAACAAATTAAACAGAAACAGGATCAGTTTTAGTATAGCCACCACCAATATGATGCCCAGTTAAGCTGCTAAGCTTGCCATACATTCCATCTTCCATCCCAACAGAGTATTCTGATATCCTGTATCTGCAATTTTCTTTAATCCATTGAAGGAACAATTGGCACAAGTCTTTCAACTCAACATGAATTTCTAAGCATGAGCATGATATGTCTGCATGAAATTTACTGAATTTATGATAATCTAATTACATTGGCCCGCTATATATATAATGTAGGTGATGGCTAGCACATAATGCTAGGGTGGCATAGCAGTAGACTTTTGTGACCCACACAATTTGGATGTGAGCCACAACACAGATATAACTAGCATATACACTGTGGACCTTAAATGAGAGGCTTTCACTTAAGGAGAGATAACTCAAGTACTTAACCGGAAGAAATAATGATTGATCAATCTTTCTCAGTATCCTTTAGACAAGTACACCTTAAAAATTTGTTTCATTGTCATAGTTAACTTCTGGGAGTGTCCTGCATTGGCATACATTTGACGTTATGGTGAGGTATTTTCAATTGAAGGACAAGTTGGGTTTCCCATAACTTCATACTACCCTTACAGAAATCAGTTTTCGTCAATTTATAAGATATTCAACCATACATATTTATCTGTTAGTATATTGTATTAAGGTCCAAGTAATATCAAAATTAATACATAATTACGACTATGAAATAGTGAAAGTTGATCAGTAAGGTTGAGATTGAGAGTTTGAGACAATCATACCTTATCTTGAAAGCTTTTTGATAAACCTTGTCTTTTGTGCAAACCAGGCTGAGCTGCTTTATTAATATGGCTTCGTCACCGATCTCCGATATGAGTTTCCCTACAATCCGGCATTAAAATTTACATTCATATTTAACAATCTATTAAGGATCTGAAGTTTTAAGAAATCAAGGATGCGTTGTTAGGTGTATGTAAAGTGTAAACCATAACAAACCTTGTACATTGATAGGTTTTCAGTCTTTTCATCAACTTTCTTCATCTGATCAATTCAAAAGCAATCAAGCATAGTCCAGAAAATCATATTGCCTTTGTAAGATTAGAATGGAATGAAGAGCTCAGTTGTACCTTGTCTTCTTTGGAATGAGTCAGTTTGTCACTCGTGTAAATCAATGCGTACTTCTTACTGTTTACATTTACTTCAGATTTTTTTATCAACCTGCCCCATGAGAGATATTGTAAGAGAACACCAACGCACTACACAACTACTAATAAACACAGTAGATAGTACAATGCCAGAACTTATCACCGATATTTCTTATAGATATTTGTTCTTGTTTGTTGTGTACTTGAAGACGATTCTCATATTTACAACCATGAATCAGCCAAGCTACATAATGAAATAACAAGAGTAGATACATTACCGCAGATACAGCAAATTTCTTTGCGTTTTGCAGAAAACCAAGCATAAAGGAACTTCTCATGAACCATTTTGGATGACTGTTTCAGCTGTAGATCTCATGTAAAATGAATTAGAACAAAAAAAAACTAGTCAATTATGAAACCATTTTCATAAATCATCACTTCAAGCATTAGCGTCCAGGAATCAACAAGTGTATAACGATTTACCTATCCTATTCCTTTTGCAGACGTGGTGTTGAAGATATTACATCGGGCTTATCTTCTCACAACCTGTTCAACATATGATGGGAGATACGATCAGCAACAGATGAACATAAAGCTTACTTGTGCTGGATGTAGTGTCAGATCAGATACTGGCATAGCGACAAAAGCTGAAATGGTACATGGGTCAAATGGCTCACCTTTTTTGATGTAGCCTTCGCGTTAATGTATAGCAGGGTGGACATGTACTGAAATGCTCTAAATGCTCGCTTAACAATGCCTTTATCACCCATTTTCTCAAGGAACAAAGATTTTCTGGGTTCAGTAATAGGAGTTGAACCTAAAATTGAGCTAGATACTTTCGATCCGAAATTGAGGGACATATGAAGCGACTTGGGAACTGGTTTCTAGCTTATAATCAGCGATGCGATTTCTTCCTTATGCCAAGTAAATCCGATCCATTCTTAGATAGGGATAAGGATGATGATTTCAAAGTGGAAACTGGGGAAACCAATGTTGACCTGGTGGCATTGGGAACTTGTTCTGACTTCGGCACTACGGGTGCAGAATTTGATGTCCTCTTCACCTTAGATACAGGTAATGATCGAGAAGCAGACTTAACAGTTGGCATTGATGGCTTGGATGTTTTAGGAGTTGACATATAGGATGGTCCTGGAACCCTGGAAACCGGTATCTTCTTGACATTATCCGGTGTTCTGTTTATTTGCTGGAAAAATCTGCTACAAAGAAGTAACATCTTAGATTCACAGACACCGATATAAGATAAATCTAACACACCATAACAGACACCCACAAGAATAAAATGCATTCAAACGCTCACCTTTTTAGATGAATTCTGCGGACGGGGTTGTACTTTCGGAGCTCGAGCATTCTTAGCAACTGATATATTTGGTAACTCCCCAACACAAGCAGGCTCAACATTCAATTTCTCAGTTTTCAAAGCAGGGATATCTTCTGCAAACTTTGACTTGACATACTCGTCTTCAATTGGTGAAGGGCTTTTCTTAGGCCCTGCACCTTCCACCTTGAATTGATCCAACATGTTCGGACTAACTGCAATTTTCAAAATGGCCACTACTTCAATAGCCTCAGGGGCTTCATTCTCAAAGGGATGCTCGACTTGTTCTATCTCATCGGTCGGAGCAGACCCTAAAACAGATTTTTGCATGTTGATGGCCTGATCAGTTTCACATCGACTGAGCTCAAATTTCGAAATTTGCTCCTCGTGGACTCTTCCAGTTGAACTCCGACCATCATATATAACGAACTCTGAATTACTTTCATGAGTAGTCTCATCTGTGTTATCTTTGTTCAGCATCTCAGACTCTGGCATAAACAAATCCTTCTTCCTAAAATCAACAGCGAGGGGTTTACTTGTTTCACTCCTAATTATAGTTTCACCCGTAGGTAGTTGAATAGTCGCTTCAATAACATCTTTTTCATCTGGCTGTTGAGACATGAGTATATTCGTTTCAAGCTCAGGTTGTTCGGTCATGCCCGGGCTGCTTTCACTCCTATACTTGGTTTCACCAGTATTGAGCTGTTTAATAGATGTTGCTTGGATAACATCTTTTTTATCAAGCTTTTGATAAATGAAGGTACTGGTTTCCACCTCAGGATGCTCATTCATTCTCGGGGTACTTAATACTTCACCGAATCCAACCTACAAACCAGACAAATGGTAGTCACAATCACAAGTACGCACTCAGACCCCAAAAAAACCCAAACAGCAACACCTAAACTATACCAGAACAAACAAAAAAAGAGAAAAGAATACAAATGACCAACCCAAAAGCAATGAAACCCCATACAATCAAACAACTGCAGTAACAAACTCATACAATCAACTCATCCACTAAAACCAAAATAAGTAGAATCACGAGCACAACACAAACGGAAAGAACGGAATACGAGAACCCTAAATCGAATACAACCTGGTTGGTCAGCTATATCCGTTCTCTTACGAAACCCTAAATCACGAACAAAATTCAAATCAAACACAAATAGTAACCCAAAATACAAGATTCGAGTACAAGATCACAACCCGGTTGATCAGCGTCGATAGATTCGCGTAGCGAATAAGTGCATCCGTTCTCTTACGAAACCCTAAATTGCGGAAACGAGCGACAGATCAAAATTCAAATCACGGACTAATAGTAACAAGTTTAGACAAACGACGAGAACAATAGCACAACCTGATCGACCGATCGCCATCAAATCCGATCTGCGTAGGACAGCGAAACACATGCTCCTAGACTTCAAGTTTCAACTGCAAAGTATTCTACAGTGACATGCTTTATATATAGAATGAAGCAAGCCAATTGAACCGTTACAGATCTACACGCTCCTTCGGTTCAAATTCAGACTCGTTGCGTAACTTTTACGAATTCGTAACGGCTCGATTTAAACCCATCTTTGGTTTTCTTCGGCCCGACATTTGAATCCAACCAGTGACACCTCACACTCACAGTGCAATACTTCCGTTGTAAAACAAAAAACTTGTGGGGGTATGAATTAACTTTATAAATTCAATAAGAACAAAATTAGATGGGGCAGAATTGTAATTTCTTGTAAAATTCGATCCCAGTAAGCACGGAATTTGAATTAACTATTAACTAAGTGTTTGGATTAAGTGTGTTAATAAGATTCAACCACTCCTCCATATCCGCTTCATTTGGAAACATGACTACCAACATTCTTCAGGCTCTCAAATAAGTTCCATATTTTTTTGTGGAGTTTCATCTTCTCAAGTTTTATTTTTTGAGGCTTTGACCCTCTTTGTTTCGTTTCTGTTTTTTGTTGTTGTTACTGATAAAAGCTGTAACTGAGAGATGTCTTGATTTTCAATACTCTCTCATTTCTGGTTTGTTAACTTCACTTCCAAGTTCCAACCTTCCTCAATATGAAACCCATTCCGTCCTGTATCAGCTTAAGCACTGCTCTTGCGCTATTATAACTTGGAGCCAAAATCCGTGTTTTGACCTTTCAACTTTCAAGTAAGGTTCCAGTTAGGCCACAACTTGCAAGGACACCCTACATATTAAAAACTCGGCAACATATTAGTATCTGACCTAAACCAGCATCAAACATATCTGAGCATCGTCCACATAGAAAACAATCAATCGTTTACACGCCCATTCAATTCAAACGTGAATTTAGACCCATTTTTTCTAAAGAAACTTGCAGTAAGAATATTCACAAGCTAGGAATTCGAAACAACTGAAAGTGGAAATGAAAGGGAGTTTAGAAATTATTCAAAGATATTTAGAAAAGTTGCTAAATCTTGATACCGACATAAGACATTCGGCTGAGAACATGGACTACAAAGTAATTGACTGCAGTTCACAACTTGAAGAGTGAGACAAGTTCATCACCAGCTCACATTTTCAAGAATGATAAGACTGAAATTATCGTCAGGTTAATCAAGAACGAATCCTCACCTATGGGTTTCCACTTTAGCTTCACGCCCCAAGATTACTGGTTAAATCCATGCAAACCTGCAAAGATGGAATTGCCTCAACACAAACCTGCAGTGATGTTAAACTCTCCTCTTCCAAGGATGCTGTAAAGAGTTCCTTTCTTTGTGAGAACTGTATTACTTGCCCTATCATGTAAAAAAGCCAAGAGCATATATTCAAGGCTTTAGCAGAAATAGACGAGCATTACATCAAGAATGGAATACATTTGGACACAGTAAAGTTTTCTCATTCCTGCACTGCGGGATTTGAGACATCTCCACAAACCTGTAACCCAAGTTCACAAGGCTTCAAAGGGTGCCAAAAGTTTCTTATATAGTGACAGAAAGGTACATTAATACCCTGCACGCGGAAATTTCAGCCACAGTTCAACGAACAACAACCATTACAGTGTCAGCATTCTCAGTGCCCATCAAATATGTATCTAAACAGAACAGTTCTGACGTGTAGCTGAAAGAGAATGTTTATGGACCGGTTATTCTGACGTTCAGTCATCGCCGGCAATGAATGATATTTAGGGACTCAATGTTGGGTATCCCATGACTTGGACAACTTGTTCCCCCAATCTCCATGAATGTAACTTATACATTGTTACTCAAAACAAATCCCTTGTCAGGTTGTCGGACACACCTGGCAAACATCTTTAAACATTTGCTTCTAAGAGTTATACAAAAAAGTTAGGTTTTGCAACATTCATAAGGACAGAGCATTCTGCACACTGTACTGAATATGAAAATAAGGAAACAAAAATGCAAGAATGAAAGATGATGATGAAGGAATGCTAGCTTGATGATGTGTGCATCATGGATGGATGAATAAATGATTGCATGCATGATTAGGAATGAGACAATACAACTTCCTCACTCCACAGAATCAAGTTGCATCCTGAACACTGATAACCAATAAATATTGTGTACTTTATAAAGATCGAACTGAAATTACATCAGCATGCGTACGTATGGAATTGTCAACAACAACATTGATAGACATCTGCGAGTTGTGTATCTGACTGCAAATTATGAAGTGAACACAAATTAAACTGTAGAAGTGAGCTGTGACTTATGTTCGAACTGTTTAATATTTTTTTCTGATGTTTAGGCTCCGTTTGGTTGCGAGGAAAAAGTAGAGGAAAGGAAAATTTTGAGTGAAATGAAATTATGTGTTTGGTTGTAAGAGGAAAAAAATGCAAAAAATAGACAAATTGAGATTAAATTTTCCTTACAACTTTCTCATGAGAAAATTATTTTTCTTTAAACTTTCCTTTCCTCTCCTTTTTTCCCGCAACCAAACGGGCGTTTAGCTTGGTTTGATTATTTCAAAATCAGAACTATCACTGTTGCGCAGGTTATGGTTCATATTATGTACTTGTAAGAACTTTAGGGGTCAGGTTATGTAATATTAGATACTCTTAATTTCTAAGTTTAGCACACGATGTACCATTTCATTCATTCGTTATCAAATAATATCGGATTTCCCTCCGCCGCTCCAACTCCAACCTTTCCCCCCGCCTGTTGTGTTCCGGCAGCCATTGATTTATCAGATTCTCTCATTACAATTAAGTGTTTCATTAAAACGTCGTTATCGTCGTCGTATGTTCTTGTTGATTCATAAGTAACAAATTAGTACTTGTTGATCCGCTACTTATAAAAAGTTAGGCAGTAAATTGGAAAGTTAACTTTAATTGCAAATTTAGCAATGTTTTCAAATTCATTTAATTAAGTTGATTGTGACTAGCAAATTTGTTGATATATTCATATAAGCTGGAATAAAATACAAATTAATATAACTAGACAAGTAAATAACAGTGGCATAAAATCTAGAACATTGATTTATTATATCTGCGGCCTGACGAGTGCAAAACACAAATTTTTGCCAACTCCAACTCTGGTGGCCCACAACTGAATGAAATCACCCTCTCGAAGCCTGTTCTCTTCCACCACCTTACACCAAGGACCGGTCAGAAAATATAACTCTTTTTATTCCGTTTCCATTGGTAC
>JAWWMW010064267.1:0-15846 GCA_035048345.1 Echeveria elegans | reverse complement strand
TGATAAAATTTTATGCGACATTTTGGTAAATATTTGAAATATTAAATTAACTTTATAAAAAACTATTCTTGAAGCATGTTTTTTTTATCAAAAGTGATACTAAATGAATGGATTTTATTTATTTGTTTAATGAAATTTTGAATTTTTTAAAGTTTTATTGATATTTTATTTTGATTTTTAAAAATTAACTAAAAGCAATTACATGTTTTTTGTTAACAGAATGCTTATAATACCCTTTATCTGCAATTTTGTTTATAATACTCTTTATCTGTAAATGGAGGTACTATAATACCCTTTTACTGCATTTTACCCTAAAAAAACCGTAGTCAGAAAAAAAGGTGACGTGGAATCAAGGGAGAGGTGTGTAAATAAAGAAAAGCATCAAGGTGGTAATAAGATGAAGAACTATGATTAGGGTTTATGTTTCTGATAAAGCCACGCCTAAAAGTTTAAAGGTATTACTTGTTTGCCCTTTTAATCATCACTCTTTTTATCAAATCAAACGATTCTGTTACTGTATTAAAGTCTGGCTTATTTTCTCTCAATATTAATTCTCTAGGTTATGAAAGTACAAGTACTTACAAACCTTAATGTTATTAATTATTATATGTTCTTTTCATTTCATCTTCTTAGTATAAATGTTACAATTTGTACAAAATTATGTCAATTTTAAATACTTTAAATGTCCATGAAATGAATGAAGAGAATGCATAAGTGAAACTACTCATCTCGATTGTCTAATGCGAGAGAAACTTTTCAAATTAAATGTCACAATTTAATTTTTATTTTCCTTAAAAGCGAGGTTAACTTTGACCCCTTTTTTTTATGTCTACCCTGATCATTAACTAATATTTTGTCTTGTAGCAAGGTTCATAAAAGAGTGTTTTGATTTGATCTATAGAAATTTGACGTACTCATGCCGCCATCAAAATGGGTGGAGTAAAACTTTGCACGAGGGTTTGCTGATATAGGCATATAGCTATATGGCATATGTTGTAAAGATCATTAGTGATCATTTGGTTATTAATGTGAGATATTTGTACCCTGGCGGCATTTTTCCCAAACCGTAATCTCAATTCTTATGTGAGATTTTACGTGCTTATACGTAAAAACATTCACTTGGTCGATATTATTATTAGTACGAGTATTTGATATATATATATATATCTCATTGTCTCTGGTATCTAAAGTATTTTTTAAAATACTAGCGGACCGTCCGTCGTCCTGACGGAGATGCGTGAACAGGCACTTGTTGCCATAATTTCAAAAATTAAATGAAACCGGTCGAATAATATAGTTTCCGCCGTCTTGAATGCGCAATCGAACCAGTCAAATAATAATTCGCTATGCAAGCATTGGAAGGCTTCGTGAGAGACTTGGATTGTGGAAAAAGTTTATATATAGTAGATTTTTCAAGTTCGTGAAGTACTGTAAGCAATGTGAGATAAAGAACGTTTTGGGTTTGAGCTTGCTTGACATGTCATGTAAATTAAATAAGACGCTATGGGCAAAACGGACAGTTCATATTCGATGAAGCGCCACTCGTCCACTTATTCTATTATATAATCTATTATATAATAGAATAGAATGTCCTCAACTACACATATACCGATAACTTTTTTCGTCGCTAAAACTGTAAAATTCTTTGCTAAAATTCGTCTCAAGCCCAAAATACTCAGGCCCAAAATGCTTTTATCTCACATCGCTTAAACTACTTAACAAACTTAAAAAATCTACTCTATATAAACTATGTCCACACATCTAAGTCTCTCACACAACATTGCAATGCTTGCATAACGAAGTATTCTTTCGCCTTTTACTAAAGAATATTGTGCAGGCATTGCTTAAAGAGGCATATGCCATTTTTTGGAGGTTTGACCATCGGTATTTGACCGGTTCGAACCTAAAAATTAGTTTGCCTGTTCCCGCCGCATTCCCGTCGGGACGGTGGACGGTACGCTAGTAAATATAATAGATGAGCTATCATAAAAAAGATATCATTTTTTAAATGTTTTTTTTTTTTGATAAAAATGTTTTAAATGTTTTCAACGCATCGAATTGTATAGTTACCTAAATATCTCATTATCATTAAAGGAAGACCATTTATTAAAA
This sequence comes from Echeveria elegans, assembly GCA_035048345.1. Classification (NCBI taxonomy): domain Eukaryota; kingdom Viridiplantae; phylum Streptophyta; class Magnoliopsida; order Saxifragales; family Crassulaceae; genus Echeveria; species Echeveria elegans. The sequence continues at coordinate 13,734 of JAWWMW010064267.1, read as the reverse complement.
TTGCGGTTCAACCTCTTATTTATGTCTTGTCTTCTTCGCAGCAAATTAATAACGGGATTGAGACAAACTAATTGATGCACATTGAATTCATCAATAAGGTATAGTAGAGAAAGGTTCTTTGGAGATAAGTATATTATATGAGGATAAAAGGACATCATACAAGCCGTTGGATTTAATAAATGCAATGATTGAGATTATGACACGTGTATGAGAGAGAATATTAAATCTCAGCCATTATATTTATTAAATCTAACTGCTGAGATTATGTCATTATATCCTCAGTTAATATGTGATCTCCAAAGAACCTTCATCGGGTATAGAAAGTTTATAGAATATACACGACCATCCATTTAGTCAAATGTTGGAGGTAAATACTTACTACTCATGTTACTCACTTGGGAGTAAGCTAGTTCATGTGTTACAGCCATCTGGCACATGAACAATGTAATATGGTTTAGTGTCACTCGCCCAATATGGTAATGCTCTTGTACTACTTGCCATTCAAAGTTTTTGGGACATTCAATCTACGTATACAATTTGAATGATGTCATGTCTCTTGTCCCCCAAGTTATTGGTAACTCGTAGGGGCGGAGCTACAACCAGCCTAACTCTGGCGGTAGCCACACCTAAAATTTCAGAATTTTTTTTGTAGTGAGAGGGAGGTAAGAGTTGAACCCAGGCCATACCTTTATTTCATCCTTCAGCCCTACCAACTCTACCAACTTCTATAAATTATAAAACTAGCCACATTAGATTATAAATTCTAACTCCGCCCCAGGTAACCCAGCTGCTTTCTTGTTGGTCTACTTCACTACCTCAAGCTCCTTCATTCACTCTATATATATAATCTTGCTTGCTATCATCCTTAAACCAGTTCACATCTTCACTGATACAAAACACATAGATGTTGAAAGCTAGAGAGAGGTGAGTGTTGTAAAATTTAAGTGTTATCCAAACCTTCGTCATTGGGATAGCAATGGGGAGATCTCCATGTTGTCAAAAGGTTGGGTTGAAGAAGGGGCGTTGGACTGCGGAGGAGGATCGGATCTTGATCAAGCATATTCAAGACAATGGCGGGGGTTCGTGGAGGGCCTTGCCCAAAAACGCAGGTGCTTACCCTCAAATCACTCATCGATCTCATTTCCCATTGGATGGCTATTTTATTCTTCAAGTCAGTTATGTTGCTATGTTAAATTATTGTTCATGTATTTTGTATCTTATTATGTGTGTGACACCATTGAAGGGCTTTTGAGATGTGGGAAGAGCTGCAGGCTTAGATGGATCAACTACTTGAGGACAGACTTGAAGAGGGGGCACATAACACCACAAGAGGAGGATCTCATCATAAAGTTGCATACCACTATAGGTAATAGGTGAGTGTGACCCCTAAGCATTCACTTGTTAAACTAAGTCCCAACTGACTCGTTTTAATGTTTGTCCGATCCGATTTTGAACTTTTAAATAAGAAGTAAATAATCATGACATAAGCTTCAGATTCTGAAATCTCTAGGGGGCCTAGTTCACATCTGTATTCGAGGAAAACAGCCCTGGTACGTACTAAATTCACACCTTGTTTTCTAAAAGTCACCTCACCAATGGGGGAGAGAGAACCCTTTCTTCCCATAAAAAAAGCGTATCCTTTTCATGGAAGGCTCATGCTAAAATTTGTGCTTCTTTTTGTTGGTGATGTGGTTAATATGACTTGATTTAACTTCAAACCCAACATTGCAAAATGATTTTGTAGATGGTCCTTGATAGCAACCCAGCTACCAGGACGGACGGACAACGAAATCAAAAACCATTGGAACTCTCATCTAAGTCGAAGCATCAATACATGGCGCAGACCCGCGAACGACACTTTGCCTCAACATATCATAGACAATCTAGCAAAACTGATGGTCAAACCAAACCCTTCAACCAAAAAGGAGATTATGAAAAATGCACCAACGACAATCATGGAGAAAGGTGACAACAATCCAAAAACCAATGAAGAAATTGATGATAATAATGATAAACCTAAAACACCGGATGCTTTAAAAGCAGTCCCAAGTAACTCATGGAGCACCGACCAATCTATCGAAAGCATATTCTCATTAGAGGATCACCGAGATCTCGTGGAAGGCGTGGATGACTACGTCGATCTACTTTCATCGAATGCGATGGTTACACCTTTAATGGACCACGTTATAATGCCACAATCTGACCATGCTTCAAATGAATTTCAAAACCTAGAGGGAGCTATTGATATCGAGTTCATGAATGATTTGGCCAACTTGGGCACTAACCATGCAGAGATGGACACTCTGATAACGATGGACGACAATAACACATTAAAGCCATCACTATCATCGTCTTCTTACACTTTTGATCCAATGATACATATGAATATTGACTGGAGCGACTGGGAGGATTATGGTGAAATCCAAGATCAAGACTTGATAAATCATGAAGAGGTCGGCAGCTTCATGATGCCCCTGTTATGGGACTGTGATGACGTGGGAATCTCCGGACAATGAAGGTTGTATTGGTTTTGGGCTCAGTTGTTCTTACTTTAGTTTGTTATGGTGTCAGCAGGGGCAAAGCCAGTGAAGCAGCATCCCCGGCTGCAGCCCGTCTTCTTTTTCAAAATAAAACTTTTTTGATCCCTTATGGAAATCGATCTCATGTACACGTTCACATACACAACCATCTACATAGTTCTTGTGTCTTACAAGCTTCTGCTTTTAAAGCATATTTTATTGTTAGTATTTTGTATGCTATCTCTAATATTTTACAACATCATAGATTAGGGGCGGAGCCAGGAATTTCCTGACGAGGGGACGAAAGCACAAGGAGGGTTCATGGCCAGCGCCCCCATTTTTTTTTTCCGCACAGTATAAGTTAATAGATGATTTAGTTCCAAAAATTAAAAAAACGAGGGAAAATGTCATATAAAATTAATATAGTCTGTTCAAAACAAACTTATCGAACAACTATAATAGTTTGTACTCTATTATATGTTTTCGTACTCTCAGTGTAATGCCAAGTGGTTTTTATAAGTGTAATGCCAAGTGGTTTTTCCAACTATTTATTTTAATTTAAATTAATACGAGATAAATCCATTTACGAAAGTTCCAAATTTAAAAATACCTTTATAAAAAGAAGTTAGTTGGAAGGTCAGCTATACCTTTTTTTACTGTCATTAATATAATTTTTTTTTACTGTCATTAGTTGGAAATGATGCAGAGTCCAGGCAGTTTCAGTTTCTCTTGCCACATAAGTACCTTCAGCTCCGACACCAAGGTATTTGGGTCTTCTTCTGCCGATTACGGCCAACCCAAAAGTCATCTGGAGGGTGAGGCGGAGTCAGGGGCGTTAGACGGCCGGGATAGCAGATCTGGCCACGGATGATGGACGCCGAGAGGCGACAAAAGACGCAACGGCGCACGGAGTAACCTGACAAAAAACGAAACAAAACAACAGAAGGCAATAAAACATCGAAAACAACCGACTCCCTTAAGATGGATCTTAGAAAAAAAATAAGCTCCCTTTCAAAGAATCTTAGAGAGAAGAATAAGCTCTCTTAAAACGAATCTTAAAGAGAAAAATACATGTAAAAGACAATAAAAAGACCACAACATATTGAAACTAACGAATTAAGCTCCTAGTGTACAGGAAGAAAAGCCACCCTCCGTGGTGGAGAGGAAGCTCTTTCTCCACCCCGGAGAAGATTTTCTATAAAAAAAAAGTCACGTTAATTGTGGATTAAACTTCCTGTCATCCCTCTGTTTCGTCTGCCATCATCACCTTGCTGATTCATATTCGATTCAATTTCTCTAACTGGGACCATCTAATGTCAGGTGCACCAGCACACAGTTACTACCTGCGTGAACTTGGCCTGAACTGGGTATTAATATTCTGCAATGAGAATGTCAATCAGAACAATAATCCGATAGACTAGTTGCATTTGTGTCCACATTATGCAAACAAATTTTGATACCAATCTTGAATTGAGAGCATAAACATCTAGGTACTGAGTGATAGAAACAATAAATGTCATTTGTCAGTCATATATCACGAAATACCTAAAGACTGTGCAATTGTGCCTCAGCAGTATATAAAGATGACAACTACGAATGAATTGGGGAACTAGGTTATTACCTTCATTTAGGTGGGGCAGTGCGACTTTTGTGTTTTCAAGGTTGAAATAGTTTCAGACTACCACTGGCGTCAACCAAGTTACATATTCTCAAAGCGGCTTCAGTTAGTGTTTTATCGCTTTTGCAGAAAGCAAATCTTATGTATCTGTTATGGTATCTAATATCAGTCTCACAGTGTGCTGAGGAACTCTTGTGGAAGAAACCGCATCCAGGCACAGCCACCACCCCGGCTTGTTTAATTAACTCCTTCACGAACTCTACCTGAAAGGCAGCACGCAAATCAACAATGCAAATAAAAACCAGAACCGATTTTTCACGTAAAAGTAAAAGTAAAACAGAAGTTATACATCAGACAAAGGACAACGCTGGGGAAGCTCTGCGAAGACAAAAAATGAACCACGAGGCCAGGAAGCAACATGGAAGCCAATCGAACACAGCATATTGATGATGAGATCCCTTTTGGATTCGTAATCCTACAAATGAAAAAAAAAAAACTACAATGTGATCTCAGGAAGCTGTAACCTAATGTTACAGACAGCAATTTCAGCAAGTAAGCATGAGGCTTACACTTCTCAATGATACAAAGTATTCCGTTGAACTTTTCAATGCAGTCAGAGCGGCTTCTTGGAAGGGTGCTGGGGCAGAATCCGTCAACTTACCATGGATGTTATGAATTGCAGATGATATGGCGGGTGTGGAAATAGCCCAACCCACCCTCCAACCTGGTTGATATGAGAGAGAATTGAATTATGGATATAAAATGCAACGTTCAATCACAGCTCTATTTAAATGATAATACCAGATGAGAAAGTTTACCAGTAACGGAAAATGTTTTTGACAAAGACGAGGTGATAATAGTTCGCTTTTGCATTTCCAGAAGTGATGCAATAGATATATGTTTTTCCCCGTCAAATGTGATATGTTCGTACACCTGTAATATTTCAGAAATTACCTAAAATGAGTCTTTACACCTTTGAGCCCAGCGACAATGTTTTTTACTTTTACGAAAATGATATTGAGGTGATTAAATGAACTCAAAATGAATAGAGGTGCTACATACTTCGTCTGATATAACTAGGCAGTCCCTGGTGCGACAAATACTAGCAATAGCCTCAAGCTCGTCTTTCGAAAACACTTTTCCAGTCGGATTGTGAGGACTGGATAAAAAAATTACAGAAAAATCCTTTCAGAATAGGCAGAATGCAAAACTCGTCATGATTCTAAGCGTTTTACTGCCACGTACTAACCTGTTCAACACAATTGCTTTAGTCCTATCGGTCACCGCCTTTGCAAGCTTCTCCGAATCCAAACTCCAGTTTGGCGGATCAAGCGGCACAAAAACCTATCAAGCAATAACTCACATTAAAAACCACATATCTCCCGTGTTTATCACTCAAATTTAAAAAAAATGAAGCTCAACAACTTACAGGTATGCCGCCAGCAATCAAAATGCTAGTCTCATAAGTCTCATACACTGGATCAAACAATATAACCTCATCCCCACGGTCTATCACTGCAATAACATAACACATCAACCAATATCCATCCACACGTCACCCTCTATATTATCAGTAACATACCACATACCAGCAACTACCGCTGCTGCAAAAGCCTCAGTCTGACCGCAACATATCACCACATCAGTCAAAGGGTCAATCACCAAATTATGCGCCTCATTCATCATGTCCGCAACATATTCGCAAATACCTTGAACATGCCTGCATTATTCCTTCATCATCAAATTCTAAACCCTCAATTCGCACAACATCCATTTCATGCCAATTTTGACATAAAGTTTCAATCTTTCATTTCTAAATTACATAAAGTTTCAATTTCTAAAATCTCAAATTGATTCTTAGTCAGAAAAGGTGAGTTCTTTATGCCTCATATGCGTAACATTTAGCAACCTGTACTGGTTGAAGTCGGAATTAATGGCGGCGATGGCGGCGCGCTTGATATGCTCTGGTGCCGGAAAATCCGGAAACCCTTCAGCTAAATTGACTGCATTACTCCTCTGGGCAAGCTGTGACAGCTCTTGAATTGGCGAAGGTTTTGATGACCTAGCTAACGTCGACAACATCTTCTCCTCCATCTTCAACTCCACTCCAAGCCTCCACCATGCGATAGACGTTATCTTCGAAAATAATGGGCCGGGCTGGATTAATGGGCTCAAATGTCCTTTCAATCATCCTCTACTTCGAAGGTTTTGATGACCTCGCTAACGTCGACAACATCTTCTTCTCCTCCATCTTCAACTTCACTCCAAGCCTCCACCATGCGATAGACGTTATCTTCGAAACTAATGGGCCGGGCTGGATTAATGGGCTCAACAATCATCTCTACTTCTTTAGTGTGATCAAAACTTGTACTTGAAATTTGTTAGATATTGTGTTAAGCTTGATGTTAGTAAGTAATTGAAAAAAGAGGTTGTTTTGATCAATTTGTCGGATAACCGCAGTTATTGATAAACTATTAAAGTTGAAAGCAAGCTAGGCTATTGCACTAAGTGCAAGGTACATGGTCATTCTCTTGAATCATGTCGGAAGAGGAAGTCTTCGAATAATAAAGTAGTGGAAAGGACCCTCATAACTCCCTTCTGAAGAATACTGTGGCTCCAATGCCTGTTATTTTGGGTGGTATTTCCTCTGGCAATGAGACTGAAAAGGAAAATACTCCTCAACCTGTCGACAAAGGTGAAGGTGATGATGATACTTCGAAAGAGGATGCGGCGAGTACGAAGCGGGGAAAAATTCCTGTAGCGGTTGCTCCAGGCATGACAAGTGATCATCTAGATGTGGTGGTCTATAAAAAGCATGAAGAGGATGCCAATGTGAACATCACTACAATATCTGCCCTTGTACCTGGAAGCCCTCGTTTGGCTATCTACGAGTCGGATCTGCATGATCTAAAGAAGGTCTTTGTCGTCATTCCAAATGATCCCATGTTAGACGGCTATGTTGAATTCTCTGAGTTTTTTTTGATGAGGCCTTTGCAGAATGTATGGATAAAGCTTTGGCTAATTGGCAAAAAGCTCTTGAGACATCTGAGGCAGCTTCCGGTAATGTGTCTCCCCTATTAGTGAGTGGCTCCCAGTCGCGAACAAGAATAAGAAAATGGGAAAGCAAGTGACTGCCCCTTCCATTGTTGAGCCTGCTAATTCGACTTTGGATATTAGGTGATCGTCACGTGTCAGACACGCTACGGAGGTGAAATCAAGATTTTATTTATCTTCCTAAAAGAAAGTAGTCTTGCTTAGATCCTCGCGTTCTGATAGTTTTTCCCCAGACTGAGCTGGGTCCTTTTATTTCGGTCTTTTTAGTAGAGCCCTATGCCCCTCTTCCTTATATTTGCCTTTATCGAGGCCTCTTTTGGTTCTTATCTTAATAAATATAATAATTATAAAAAAAATTATAGGTAGGTCATGTACAAATACCATTTTCTTAGGAATTTTTTGTTGTAATATTTTCACTGTTTGGATCCTTTTTGTATTGTGTTGTATCATCTTTTTTTTGCTTGCTCGAAAACAATAATGTATGAAATTCAGTGGCTGTCCGATAATTATTCTTCCGTTATGTCCTTTGGCTACAAAAGTTACTACGTGACTTAAGTGTTAGAATTTAGTCGTGGCGTCTCAAAATCTTGTTGTGTATGTATTTTATGCTATGAGCTTTCTTCTTATATTTAGTTTACTCTGCACTAAAGATACAGAAATGAGCCTTATAGTGATTCAGATGTAGTAGTGTAAGTAGAGCTGAGATTCAACTCGGCACTGATTTTCAACCTAAAGCTTTGCCCAATTACGCACCGACGGATTCCACATAATAGTTTTCATGACAATAACCCTCGAGCGCATCTGCTTCTAAAAGCCTCTTATTTGAAAGATTGTTAGGTGTCATGTCTTATGTTCTCCCGTTACACTAATTTCAAGAGTCATTTTCATTTTCAACTGAAGACATGTGTTGTATCCTGGTATGGTCACTGGTCCTTCTATTACGCGCTCTCCGCATTTGATTTGTCATGTTTGGCTCATTCAGGTGATATTACGACTAAAAGTTGCGCGAGCTCCCCAGGCTGACTTCATCCCTCTTCAAGGTTTTGTTACTTTCATTGTCTTGTTCTGTCCCTGTTTCAGCGTGTTTTTTAGTTGTACATAGGTGTCTTCAAGATTAAGGTTGCCATCATAGTTTAAGATCAAATGACTTTATAGAACAAAGGCCATTATAACAATTTGGAATCCGAAAGATACCTCAAGGAGCCAGCTTATAGTAAAAGATTGACAAATGTACTGATCATCTACAACTGTTGCGGCCTAAGCTTTCTTATCAGCCATTTTTTCCGGAATTTGAAATCCAAAGCTAGAAATGTTTTAGCCTTCTTTTCATCCTCTAGTAAATCGCACGAGTCTAAGATCAAATCTTCATCCATGTCGGGCAGAGACTGGACTGCTTGAACTACATGCTCAATTGAGGGTGAGTTGGATATCTCTTGGTCTGTATTTATACCACTTGATGAATATATTACAGGTTCATTGGCAGATAAACGACTAGTTTCCAGGCATATTTTCTTGGGGCTGGGGAGATTTGCTTCCTCCAACTCATGTATGGTTTTCAAACTGCTGATCAGGTCAACATTCATGGGAACAAGGGGACTATCTCTTTCTGAGCAGATGGTTCTGTCACAAGGTTCATCTGCATTGTCGTTATCGAGGTCACTGCAAATGACACATAAATCTTTGTAGTATGGCACTGGACGAGTCATGAACTGGCGTGCATCTACATGTTCCTGATCAAATCAATAACCAGAATGAACATAATATGGACTTTCCACAGGGAGAAGAAGTTTGAACAGAAAGAAAAGATATTCATATTAAAGATGGTCTTAGTACAATACAGTACTGTGCAAAACAGCAAGCTTAAGATGGTAAATGAACCATGAGTAGTTCCGGCAAACTCACAACCAATTACCTGACCAATAAAGCTAATACTAAACTCATAAATCTTCAGGAAATCCATTCAACACATCCATGAAAGTTATATATCAAGACTCAAGAGACTAGGAATATGAAATTAAATTATACAGTAGTGACACATAAGTAATATTTATCGTAAAATGGTGTGAGACACTGCATACCTTAATATATTCTTGCCAAACATAATCATCAGCAGCCACCATCCGGCGCATACCATCCCACCTAAATCCATCCATTTCAAGAAGCTTCCTGATAACCTTGTACTGTTTTCTCAATGTTTTGTATCTATTCTTCAGAATCTCGATATCATACTGGAACCCAAATTTTGCATTAAACTGCGAGATCATATCGGCCCATGCTTGTTTCCTAAACACGCCATCGACTTGATTTCCTTTTCGCACATGCTCCAGCATAAGATCGATGAAGTAACGATCCATTGGTGGCTGCCAATAAGTTCGGGTACGAGAACTTAATTTGGAGCTTGTTGTGTTTGTTACACCAAGGGGTTTGACATCCAAATCAACCGTCGATAAACATATAGAGTAATCTCCATCATCAATCGTGGTTTCATGAACCAAAACTGTATCCCCACCTTCAACATCCCTAGACGCATCATCTGCATTCGCTGCACCGACTTCTAGACCAGTCAGTGAGAAACCCATATTTTCACCAGGTTCCTCATTCGCAACTCCACCTGTGTCCACAGCTGACACATCATGGTGACCATTTAACGTCTCATTCGCAGTCTCTTCCGGATATGTATTCTCGTATATTTTACACAAGTCTCCATAATATGGAATAGTTTTGATCCTAAACGTCCGTGCATCAGGATGTGCCTACCAGAACATCAAATAGCTTACGAAATGAAAAATAAAAAAACGAATTCACAAAGCCAATAAAATAAACAAACCTTAATGTATTCTTCCCAAACACTGTCTTCTGCTATCACCATATACCGCAACTTATCCCAACCAAACCCATCACACTCAAGCAACCCTTTGACAGCCCTATACAAGTTCCTCAGCGTCTTATGACGATTCTTCAAAATATCTATCCGATACTCAATTTTAAACTTGGAATTAAATGACAAAATCATCTGCTTCCACCCCTGCTTACTGAATGTGGCCTCGTCAAACCTATTGCCTTTAATTACATGCTCCAACATTAAATCTATGAAAAATCTATCCATTTCAGGCGTCCATATTGTCCTCACACGATCACAAGTTTTCTCCGTTCTTATCCCCATTCTCCTTCAATCCGCACAGAAACATAATGCACCTAAATCAGCATCATCACAATTCTACAAGACTTAACTGTCTTCAAACGCATATTCCACTAAATAAAGTCAATCAAATAACAAAACCCTAATTCTGCCTAAGAGGATAATTTGACTGTCGTAGCACATAGTTGAACGGAATCGAAGTGAGTACTGACTGACCTGTGAAAGTGAAGCCGACTGCGAAGGCGGAGATCTGATAGGCTGTTCCGGGGAGGAGTTGGGTTGTCGATGTTCCGGGATAAGGCTTTCCGTGGATAAGGTTGGAATTGGCGTACCGCGTACGTAGGGTAGGGTAGGTTAGGGCCGAGCTTTATTTTGGGCTTTTCGAATAGGCCGTAGAAGCCCGTTGCTCATCATCAAAACCCTAGCCCACACAGTGAGTACTGCGATTTCTTCATTTAATAAATTTTCTTGCAATCTTCTTACTTCAAGGGTGACCAAGAAATCTAATAAATAGTTTAATTTCATAACAGCTACACTCATATGACAGGTTTCCAAGTGTTTCCTTTCTTGTAAAAAATTGGATTCTACTGGCAGATTGGATTCTACTTTCTATGCCATGTATCTCTCTCAGCATTGTAGTGGCCAAAGTCCGTGAAACCTCTGGCAAAAGTTATCTTTCTTGCATAACACCATTACGCACAGAAAATCTTATCATTTTAAGGTTCTGTTTGATTGCGAGAAAAAAGTGAGGAAAAGAAAATTTAAAGAAAAATAATTTTCCCACGAGAAAGTTGTAAGGAAAATTTGATTTCATTTGCCTATTTTTTTTTATTTTTTCTCATACAACCAAACACATATTTCATTTTCATTCAAAAATTTTCTTTAATTTTTTCTTTTCTCTTCTTTTTTTCCGCAACCAAACGGGGCCTAAATGATTCTCTATGGTAAAATTAGTTAATAGGTATTCTCTACATCATATTTTTTCTTTTTTTCTGTTTCTATTTCGAATGTCTTTTTTTATTATTTCTATTTTCGTTTTGCGCAGTTCACTTTCATATTTTATCTCTCACATAACACACTCTGGAGTACTTTATTTTCCACTCACTTACATTTCTGGTTTTCTTTCTCACAATCACATTATTTCTTAACAATTGTATCACAACTCAAACAAGACAAGACAACATGTCCGGAAGGAGGGAGTACACAAGCTACGTGCGGCATGTATTTGCATCTTTGAATATTCTTGTTTAGATGAAAGAATTGTATCTTTAAGGAAGTCAGACAATTAGATTGGACCAATAGATGTGCAGGCCTCTAACTGATGCTTGAAAGATGAAAGGTAAGACTCTTGAAAATGTAATTTTATTTATGGGAAATGCTTGTCGGCGGAACGTGCGAACATGTCATTACAGTACAGGACTCTATCATGCTTGCTTGGTTGAACTTCTTATCTTATGTGGAGATATCTATATTATATGGACAAGCCCTTGCCTGGACGATCATCCAGCAGCAATCTAACCGAGGAAACTGAAATGGCTCGCAGCTTCTCCGCCATTGTAGTTTTGGCATTGTTTGTTGTATGTGTTTCAGGACTAGATGGAGAGACCAGGGAAGGTTGGTTCCCCGGCCCAGCTGGAGAAACCAAACCTGTCTCACCCACCATTATCGGGATTGGTGGTGCTATCTTTTGTCAAAAGGGTGGCAAACTCACGCCCATTCAAGGTACAAATCTAGCCGCATCATGTTAAAAGCAGTTCAAAGTAGTGCAACAGACATTTACGAAATCCTTACACATGAATGAAATTATCACAGGAGCATATGCAAAGGTGATATGTGCGGCGAAAGGGAAGAAAACCTACAAAATCGTAAGTGCAGCAACTGACAACAAGGGCTTCTTCATGGAAACACTCTCACTCCACGAGATTGAAAGGACTTGGGATCTCAAGAAAGAGTGCAAAGGCTACTTGGACAGCTCTCCATTGAAGAATTGCAATGTTGCGACTAATGTGAACAATGGAATTACCGGTGCACCGCTCATGAGTTACAAAAACTTTCCTGGACAGCACATGAAGGTCTTCAGTGTTGGACCTTTCATATATACTTAAACCTAACGCCTGGATTAAGTAAATTCATACCGATTGTCTGATGAAACCATATTTGTTCTCCAATCGGCTTATATTTTGGAGATTGGGTCCGTAAGCTTAGGTGTGTAAATTGTAATGAACATTAAAATACCTTGTGAATGGGGCGAGCTTTGATACTTTATTGGTGGCATGACTCATGTGGAAAGCAGATGCATAGTCCTCCATGGAAATCGTGTTTCTCACTTTTGAAATCCCCAGAAGTTTAACGAGTGTACTACACGCTACTAACTTTTAACTTTCTTAAATACAAAAAATGGTGAAAAGAGAGAATCTTGTAAATGAATCGAATCTGGTCGGTACTGTTAAACAAAGCTAAGTAAGCCCTTCGCTCGCTTCATCCTCCAAACTTCACCCGCACCCACTTTTTTTTCTTCCTTCTTGTAATTACTCACGAGACCCACGAGACCCGAATCTCAAATACATCACCGATCAACAAACCGAAACCTAATCGACAACTTGCTGCAGAAATCAAGAAGGTTTTAAATCAGCATTGGGACTCACGCCCCTAAAGATTCCATTTTGGTGAAGGTTGTGTTGATATATGGAGGCGAAGAAAAGGTCTGGTGAGAAAATGGGTGAAGTTGGGAGGGTGGAGGGTTCTTGTAACGGCAACCATCTGGTCTTTTCGCGAGTTTTGAAGAAGTAGAGATTCCAGTTGCAAGAAGGGAACTCTGAAGTATTTTTTTTTAAGACACCCAATCTGGAGAAAGTGAAGATTAATGCTGATGATGGTGGAGATAGGACATAGGAGATTCCAAGCTTCTTGTTGATGTTGTTAATCAGGATGTGAAAAGTCATTTGCACGTGAAAATTTTGATGAATTATTGGACTCACGTTTCTTGAATTTGCAAAAGTTTGTATTTTGCTTTGAGTTTCAGAATTTGGTCTTCTTGTGATTTGCAGTCAGGCACCTTACCTTAGCGTCAAATCTGCTATTGGTAATAGCTTAAATATTGTGTGCTCTTTTCCTTGTTTATGTCAAACTATTACAAGCCATGGAAGATGAAAAAAACATAAAGCACTTTTCCTTATAACACAAAGTATTCTTCTCCCGACTTTCTTTCATCAATTAATGCCTTCCAAATGAAATAAAAGATTTTGATTCCTTGTCCACTTTGTAACAGAAAAAACACTACTTCAGTTCTTCAATACATTTTGATATTCTATCGTGTGATAGAAGTTGACTCCAGGTGCACTTATAGGTCTACCTACAGGTCGTGTTGCAGCGGAATGTAAAACTCAGTTTTATGCAACACGATG
>JAWWMW010064243.1:0-15849 GCA_035048345.1 Echeveria elegans | reverse complement strand
GGAAAGCTCTGACCAGAAATTAGCTCCAAACAAGTAAAATGTGATTCAGCAAAAGAGCTGCAAAGGAACTGTTGCAAAACCAAATAAAACACAAAAGCGATCTAAAACTCAAAACACAACATCATAAAGAAGTACCTGGAACAAATCAGTGGGAGATGTTTGAGGAGCCGGTGGCTATACCACTCTGCTAACACCTGGAATCAGATCATTCGAGGCCCCGCATCTGCAATACACAACACACAGACAACTTGAGATGGTCAAATAAATTTTGAAAAACAGGTAATACTGAGCTGTAAGGTGCCTTCTCTCCCAAGATTATAAACTATGCTCATAGCAATGGGAAAATACACCCGTGAATATAAAAGTTTATGCAAGACAGTGCTGACATTTAGCGTACAAAATGTGCGCGGATCAATATGTCATAGGGAGGAGCTACCAAACTTCCATATACAATTTTTAGAAAAATTTATCAAGGGTTCTCGATGTTGTTATCCGGCATTACACCATAACCTGACATGGACAGAAGATGAGACCCATAATTCAGCAATATATAACACCCACATCCGAAGTTAAAAAGTTAACAAAGATACCTGACCATAGAAGTCCGATCCAGGGCTCCATAAGAGTGCATCTCAAAAAGCTTTCTGGTAACCTTCCAAGAGGGCAAAAATATTACTATTTTCCTAGAGAAAAGGCACATATTACAAGACATGGTTAAATTGTAAAAGCAAAACCAGAAGAGGATGCCTGGCCGCCAAAATAAAGCTGTACAACATATCCCCACTTTAAATCAGCAAAACAACAACACAGAAACTGTACTAAGACGAGAATCGAGATTGATTAATCAAAATATAAACCTACACGAACAGGTGAGGCACTGTGACTGCTGTATAACCTGAAACCCTAAATGCCACCCCAAGCGAATTTAAGTTTGAGCTGTCCGAAGCCGAACAACTAGTAACTTTCATGAAGCGGCTGCGCTCTGAGCTGCTGAGCTCCAATCAAACACATCAAAGTTAAAAGACAAGATACATTAGTAAAAGCAAGTGTAAATATTCCACATGAATCATTACACGTTTAAGCCTAAAGGATGCGATATTCATGAAAGTATATCAAAACCATATGAGTAGCCTACTATCTGGCTTAGTAAAATATAAAAATATGTACCAACTTAAACAATTTTGATGCCTATCAAAACCGTATGAGTACCTTCTCTTCCATCCCATAATTATCAAATTAACAATTGCAAGGGGAACATAAAATACTTATATAAAGGTTTATAGGAGATAATGATGATATTCTGCCTATAAAAGGTGTGGATCAATGTGTAATAGGAAGGGCATAGTTTCAAATACGTTTTTTTAACCTTTATGATTATCCAGGATTTCACTGTACCCTGTCCTATTCTACACACAAAATGAGATACATAACACAGAAACATATGTCATTCATGTTAAAGGAACTTTTTTAAACAGAGATACCTGAACATACTTCCAGCCCACAGCTCCACAAGTGTACATTCTATAAAGCTAACCCACAATTTTACTCGCAAGATTCTGCAAAGCCAAAAAATAACAGTAGCAATGTACTAACAAAATATGAAGCTAAAAGATGATCAGAATAATTTGCAATATTAGATACCTCGAATATTTGATTCTAACTTCTAACGCCCCAAGTGTGAATAGAACAACACGTCAGTTATCGATGCTTATGTTATAGCTGATGTAGTTTAGCCTATGGGTTCTAATTTCTTTTCAAGATACAGCGCAGAACAAAATACAAGTATCTTAATTCCACACATAGTGGAATTCTTAACTTCTCATTGTGAAGCGCTAATCTCCTTTGCATTGTGATGTGACAGCCTCAACAACTAGACAAGAAAACTATATTAATAGAAAATCAACAAATGATGTTTATGTAACCAGATTTCTACCTACTTCCAGATGAACAAATTCATCAACATCTTCAAAAGGTGTCCCCCTCGTTTGCGCTCCTGAAATAGAAGACAGAAAACAAATAAACTAGATGAAAGTAATGGAAAGTAACATACAGAGACCAAACAATAAGTCAAGGCAGTATATTATTCCTCTAAATCTTCAATCCGATTATCTCAGTGCTACAAATACAAGTATATTGTTCCTCTGAGAAGATATTACTGAATAGCAGGGATCAATACGGAAATGTGCCAATGAGGAAATGAGTCCCTGATGATCATACGGAGAATTTTTATGAGTATGATGTTTTGAAAAATCATTTGTCTAACTATTTTAAATCCATTCTTAAGAACCCATAAAAGTCGAACATTCCAGTTACCTGCATAGTAAAAAAGGAGTCAGCAGGTGCCTCTTTAGTTGAGAAAATGTGAAAAAAAATTAATGCAATAGGAATGCACATCTACATGAACATGGAAAGATCTGACCAGAAATTAGCTCCAAACAAGTCAAATGTAAATCAGCAAAAGAGCGGCAAAGGAACTGTTGCAAAACTAAAAAACACAAAAACGATCTATAACTCAAAACACAACAACATAAAGAAATACCTGGAACAAATCAGCGGGAGATGTTTGGGGAGCCAATGACTTTTTATGTGATGAAGTCAAAGCATGGCTAAACCACTCTGCTAACATCTGGAAACACATTATTCGATGCCCCGTATCTGCAATACACAGCACACAGATAACTTGAGATGGTCAAATAAATTCTGAAAAACAGGTAATACTGAGCTGCAAGGTGCCTTCTCTCCCAAGATTATAAACTATGTTCATAGCAAGGGGGAAAGTTTATACAAGACAGTGATGACATTCAGCCTACACAATGTCTGCGGATCAATATGTTATAAGCAGGCGCTATCAAACTTCAAAATACAATTCTTAGAAAAATTTATCAAGGGTTTTTTCTGCTGTTATCCGGCATTACACCATAACCTGACCTGGACAGAAGATGAGACCCATAATTCAGCAACAAATAGACGTCCGAAAAGAAAAAGTTAACAAAAATACCTGACCATAGAAGTCCGGTCCAGGGCTCAACAAGAGTGCATCTTATAAAGCTAAACCAACTTTCTGGTAACCTTCCAAGAGGGCATAAATACAAAAATTTTCTTAGAGAAAACTGAAAAGACAGCATATTATATACACGACATGGTTAAATTATAAATGCAAAACCAGAAGAGGATGCCTGGCAACCAAAATAAGGGTGTATAGCATATCCCCGCTTTAAATCAGCAAAAACACAAAATAGTAACCGTACAAAGACGAGAGTAGAGATTGATTAATCAAAATATAAAGCTACCAAAACAGGTGAGGTACTGTGACTGCTGTATAACCAGAAACCCTAAATGCGAACCCCAGAGAGTTTAAGTTTGAGCTGTCCGACTCCGAGCAACTAGTAACTTTCATGAAGTGGCTGCGTTCTGAGCCGGTGAGCTCCAATCAAACACATCAAAGTTAAAAGACAAGATATTAGTAAAAGTGTAAATATTCCACATGAATCATTACACGTTTAAGCCTAAAGAATGGGATATTCATGGAAGTATATCAAAACCGTATGAGTAGCCTACTTTCTGATTTAGTTAAATTATAAAAATATGTACCATATCACTTTGACGTGCGAACTTAAACAATTTTGAGGCCATATATCGAGAATACTCCACCTTCGAAAACCTGAAATGCAGATAAGAATTTGTTATCTGAGAGGTTCTTTTCGAAGAGCTGAAAAAAGAAAATTTTTTTTTATTTAGTATAAATGCACTAGACTCCCCAAAACTAATATTTTGTTCCACTATAGCGGCACCAATAGAAGATAGACCCACACAACAAACGCACAAAAGTCACAACTTCGAAACTTCACAGCTCATTCCTCAACTTAATTATGCGAACTACAATAAAAATAAATAAAATAAAACATATAATAAAATGAGGTGCAGAACGCAGACAGCAGCAAGTTCAACAAACAACAGCAAAGGATTTAAGAAAAAGAGACATGCCAGCATAACGTCTGCAGCATTAAAAGTTCAATGAATTTTTTTGTAAACGGTCAGTGAGTCACTTCAACTATGTAAATTAGGACGTTACAGCACTAGTTAATGACCAGAATTAAGAAATGTCAAATCCAATATTTTCAACCCTCAAAAGTTGTCATTCCAGAAACCTGCATTGTAAAAAAGTGTTAGTTGATCCATTCTTTGTTGAGAAATGTGACGCGTATTTATAATGGAAAAGGAACTGCAGGAACACATAAACAAAAAAAACAAAAATAAAAAGATCTTAAACACAAAGAAACTGCAAAAGAAGTACAATACCGACCAAACACATCTTCGGCATCTGGCAAAACTACTGTCAGAGTTTGCAGAGTGTAATCGCATCAAAGTTAATTTTAACCCAAGAAGAAAGATGTTTCAAAACTGATTCCTTATTTAAAGATTCACTTGAATATCACTCGACACAGAAATACCTTGACCAAATCACTGGTGATGTTTGAGAAGCAGGTGAGATTTGTATGAGTCAAAGCTTGGCTTAAACCTCTTCTGCAAAATTCTGGATCAGATTTCAATATTTCATTGCTTCAAAAGTTGTCCCCTTCGTTTGCGCTCCAGAAATAGAAGACAGAAAACATATAAACTAGTTGGAAGTAACAGAAAGTAACAATCAGAGACCAAATAATATCTCAATCAGAGACCAAACAATATGTCTAGGCAGTATATTTGTTCCACTAAATCTTGAATCCAATTATCTCAGTGCTCCAAGCTTGCTGGTTACCTTACAAGCCAACGAGCATAACCATAAAGAAACGCAATTTTTTTAGAGATAAGACGAATAAGATACACATGACTTGGAACAACTATTAAAGTAAAACCTGAAGGGGATTGTACTGGCCACCAAAATAAAGTTGTACAACATTTTCACACTGTAAATCAGCAAAACAGCAACATAAATAACATAACTTATTAACTCAGGGAACAACAAAATAGAAACTGTGCAAAGACAAGATTCGAGAATCATTAACAAAGCAGTGTGACAGTTGTATCATAAAAAACCCAAAATGCAGCCATCAAGCGAATATAAATCTGAGTTGTCCGAACTACCAGTAGCTTCCTGGAAGTGGCTTTATTTCTGAAGCTTGGGCATTGCCGGTGAGTTCCAATCAAACAATAAAAGAAGTACAATATATTAGTAAAGTAAGTGTAAATATTCCACGTGAATCATTATACATACCTAAATATATTACGAAGAATTCATACAATCAAAATGTATCAAAAGCCCCAATGAATGCATATAAAAGGTATACTGATGTTATTTAAAACATTAATAATTGCCACCTTACAGTAAACTATCACTGGAACCACTAGAGACGAGAAGGTTCAATAAATGTGCAAAGGATCTCATAACTGAAGGAAAATCAGACACGCCCATAGAACTTTTTGATGCTGAAAACGTTTTACGGTTTAAGGCACCTCTCAAATGCTGAAAATATAGCTTATAGAAACAGTTTCATAATAAACAGATACTACATTGCACTACTTAAATGTGTTGCATCAAGATACCCTACTATGCTTTGGGACTGAACGTGACGGGAAGGATATTCATGAAGGTTTAAGCCTAAAGAACAATGAGACGTTTCCATCACAACTAAGAACTACGAGAACCACCCCATGACACTATAAGAAAATGAAAATGAGTCAAAGTCCCAGTCAAGCGCTGATATTACGTCAGAAAGGAAGGTTGCTCATGATAGTTGAAGCCTAAAGAACAATGAAAGCATTTTCGATAAACAGGAACAAAGTGTACCCCCATTGCACTATTTACCTTGGAAAACAAATCAGAGTTCTATATCAGCGCTGAAACTATTCAGGACAGGAAGGTTTTTAATCAAAGGTTGAAGCCTAAAGAGCAATGAAACATTCTCATACCAAACAGGGACTATGGGTATCACCCAAATAGCACTATCTGAATATGACAATCCATCAGAGCCTCAATCAGCGCTGAAACTACTCAGGACAGAAAGGTTTTTAATCCAAGGTTGAAGCCTAAAGAGCAATGAAACATTCTCATAACAAACAAGGACTACGGGTATCACCCCATATCACTATCTGAATATGAAAAAGCATCAGAGCCCCAATCCAGCGCTGAAACTATTCAGGGCAGGAAGGTTTTTAATGAAAGGTTGAAGCCTAAAGAGCAATGAAACATTCTCATAACAAACAGGGACTATGGGTATCACCCCATTGCACTATCTGAATATGAAAATGCATCATTGCCCCAATCAGCGCTGAAACTATTCGGGACAGGAAGGTTTTTAATCAAAGGTTGAAGCCTAAAGAGCAATGAAACATTCTCATAACAAACGGGGACTACGAGTATCACCCCATAGCACTATCTGAATATGAAAACGCATCAGAGCCCCAATCAGCACTGAAACTATTCAGGACAAGAAGATTTTTAATAAAAGGTTGAAGCCTAAAGAGCAATGAACCATTCTCATAACAAACAGGGACTATGGGTATCACCCCATAACACTATCTGAATATGAAAATGCAACAGAGCCCCAATCAGCGCTGAAACTATTCAGGACAGGAAGGTATTTAATCAAAAGTTGAAGCCTAAAGAGCAATGAAACATTATCATGACAAGCAAGAACTTCGGGTACCACCCAAAGCACCATTTGAATATGAAAACGGATCAGAACCCCCAATCAGCGCTAAAACTATTCAGGACAGGAAGGTTTTTCATTAAAGGTTGAAGCTAAAGAGCAATGAAACATACACGACAGGAAGGTTGTTTTGAATCCCAAAGCACAAATTGACTATAAAAACATTTCGAGTGGCGCATTGAATCTATTCTGAATTGGAAAGTACCAAAATTACAGATTCCTAGTTTTGCCGTATGATGGAAGTGTACAAAGCTACCAATGAAATTATTTAAAGAAAGAACGGGCAACATGAGAATCGAAGACTTATTTCAAAACCCTAAAACATATAAACTATAAAGTAAGCGCAGAATGATACACGCAATTTCGACGAATTCACCAGATTCAGAAATGAAGATTAAAAAACTGGAAATTAGAAATACCGTGGGAGCGGAGAAGAAGACAATGGGAGAGAGCGCATTGGAACGGAGAAGAAGACAATAGGAGAGCGCCGCAGATGGCGATTGTTTACGCCAGGGATGTGTTTATATACTATCTAATTATTACCGTTGTAATTATGCATAAAAGTTTCTATTTAGCGTCACATTAACGCCGGCCAGCTGGCACCTCGAATTAAATATGTATTTTCCGTCAATTACTATTTAAAAAAATGTATACGCAGTTTTTTTATTATTACGTATACGCAGTTCGAAAATATATATTTCTAGTTTATTTTATTTATATTTTGTATTTAAAATTATACATCTTGTAAATAATTTGAGAATCATTAATCTCAGCCTAACCATTAGCAGCGCTAGGGTTTTAAATTGCGGAGCGTTTCGCAATATCCATCGGACGGGACGTCGGACTAGAGTCCATCAAGCGCCTGGTGATGTGATCTTAATTCCTTCAACGATGTCTTTGTTGACTCAGCTTTGTAAACGTCATGAAGGTTCTATATACATTCACACATGAAACAAAATGATAAGTTATTGGATCATCGAAGAATGGTGTTATCAAGATACCTTCTTAGATGTCTTGGACTGCTGCAGTCTTCAAAATTGCAAACTGAGTATCCAGGTGAATTCAGAGGATTCGAAAATCTCATTAGCCTTTAAGTTGACGGGTTGTCAGACTTCCTTATGGATGCGCCAGTGGCAAAGCTTTGAGTACTAGTGAACTACCCACCTAAGATGATATGATGTATGATCATAAAGCCGGTCTGATTATTTCTGGTGGGTTGTAAGTAAGAAGGGCTTCATCATCAATCATGTTCGAATGAAAGAATGCATCTTCTTCTTGTTCAATTTGCGCAATGCTGGTGTATTTATAGACTTTTCATTTTCCACTGCAATTTCATCAGTTGTCCTAGCAGTTTGCTATAACGAAATGACGTTGAAACAAATGTAGTGTGGCATCTTAAGCCAAATAATGAAACAAGTGTTGCTACAAAGGGTGAACTATTTCTATTTACATTGAAACTTTTACTAGTTGTCTCCAGCACCAAAAGCAACAGGTAATGCAAAGCACACGATGGGCGGTAAGACATTAAACTAATGGAAAAAGCGTTTCCTTTTAGACGGTCAAAACCAGACCCATATCTAATTTCCAACCTCCTCCACTGGTAGTCCCTGCAGTTTGAGCATGAAACAAGTTCCCCGCAAGTCTTGGGATGCAGGAAAACCGGCCTTCCAAATCACACTTCTTTGCGGCTGCATCGCCAGAGACAATCGACACAACTTGATAGGGAATGTTTTTACTACAAGAGTCGAGCCAATTTCAAGAGAACTGTTGTTGTTAGCAACATATACTCACCACCTTTGGACATCCATCTCGCATAAATTAAAGAGTAGTGTTGGATGAAAACACACGAGTATCTAAACCAATTTGAACAAGTCCTCAGAGGTCTTCAACATCTCCTCATGCATATTCCAAAAGTCGTGGTTACTTGGGCTAGTCATACAAAACTGCTCCACCTTCTCAAACTTGATGGACACGGAAGATCCCGATGGTATCTCCAGCTTCTTTCCGGAAGCATGACAAATATCCAGCATATCTGTGAGCCCTTAGTTAGGCATTTAACAAGGATACTAATGGTTACATACAAAAGTTAGTGCTACTTTTAACTGGATCGTTTGTCACCTATTGTGTCGGATGCATTCAGTCGTCAACATGATAAGCACATAATGGCTGCTCTGCTGTTGCAATGAGGTATTTAACCATCTCCCTCGCCTCTGTTACCTGTAAATTAACAGCTTAGTCACACGCTATTAGGTGCGGCCATTGTGTAGCATAACCTAAACAATTATGAATAGCAACCAATCAAATCATAATGCATGCGAATAATTGATAAATCTTATTTAAGCCATCCGAAAGCAAAAAATCAGCCATTAACTAGCCACGTAAACCAAACAAAAAACCCCCCCCAAACGATATATCAACGTTGTTCAACTAAATATGCATGTATATTTTAACTTGTACGACTGAAACCAAAAAAAAAAAATTGCATTATCAATCTAATATATTGACAGCCCTGTTGAAAACAAGACGTCGGCATGCTTCTGACACAAATGTAAACCATAAGCTAGTGTTAATGCTTACTGCAGGCAAGCAAACAATAACCCAACGCGAGGAAATTTAATGGTTAATGTTCTCGTCCGGTGATACAGTTTTCCTTCAAAACCAAAATAAAAGCTACCTTGTAAAGTTCCTCATCAAACTGAGCTAACTGGCCACATTTAGCCATAAAATCCTTCCTCACGAAGAATGGAGTGTGAAGCATTACGTAGGCCCTCTTCTCCAAATAAAAAAAAAAATCAAGACCAAATTAATAAGGGCTTGACTGAGACGGACACCATCACCTTTTAGGTAATAACCTCTATGCTCCCTGCAACACTAGCACCTACATTTCTTGGGAACATGTTCAATTAGCGTGCAAGTTAACAAACCTGAATGCATATCGTCACGGAAATGAATAAAGTAAAATGGGGTGGTATTTGCATGCACACCATCATTGTCAAACATTTGATCAAATCAGTTATGCCGAGAAGATCCACAAGCTCGACATGGTTTTTTTAACCCATCCTCCCCTTCTCGCCCCACGCTCGAACCACAGTGTTGTTTGCCTGCAAAGTTGGAGAAAGAGAAAAAAAAAAAAAACATAAAATCCAGAAGGTGCTTTGGTGCTTATATGCAGAATAAAAGATACATCAAATACAGAATATAACATGGACCGCCTCGTCCTTTCGGATGGGCACCGAATCATGCAGAAGATTCCCAATCAAGTTCAATTTGATGTCCAATTGGGCCTTAAGTTCATCAACCTCAGCTTCCTTCTTGACTTTGGTTTCCTTGGTTACACCAATTTCCTTGATGATTTCAGCAGCATCCTTATTGTCCTGCTCCGTATGTGAATTGAAGGTAACAGTGTGACACTCCAATATCCAAGGGAACAGTGTTTTCACATAGTAAACAAATGTCTACTACTACAACTCTTATAGGCCCTCTAATATTATAGTTTATGGTTCTTCGTAATGTACACGAACAGATCACGAAGAAAAACAAAGTATCACAGCAGGACAGGAACGTAATTCTGACCAGGAAGACAGTACAGTAGAGTACATAAAGGGAGTAGCAGCAGGAAACCTCTTTAGCCTTCTGGTTGAGTTCCTTGCGGATATGTTCAACTGCGTATTGAGCTGAAAGCAACTCTCGCTCTCTTTCTTGTTATTAACCATAAATAAATAATAAAAAGTAAACAAAACCTTGGAAGAAATGAAACAAGCAAAAGACCTCTCCTCCAGCTTCACTCATGGTCAAGCGTGACTGACATCAGCGCAGCGACGCCTTTGTGACTCTCGGATAGCGTCCGGGTTGGCGCCCTCATCCTCTCGGAAAAGGTTGATGTCCAACATTGTGAGAAAACGGGAGCCGACCTAAATCTGAAAATCTATTGACTGACAGTAGCACAACACTTACAAGACAACTAATGGAAATTACAGACTCAACCCAGATATTTACATAACCTGCAACAATAAACTAATAACCCTGAAAGAAAGGACGAAGATACATCAGTCGCAAGCGAAGACCGTTTCCGGATAGTACAGGGCAAGATTGGTAACATGATGTTGATTGACCATGTATTTGCACGGTCATGGGATGGGAGCGTTATATGTGTGTGACATCAAGAAGCACTGCGGAACGAAATAGAGAGGCTGAGGCAAGTTCACGAGCATAGGGATCCATATGGTTGACAATGCTGCTGCTGCTGCTCCTGTTGCGGTTGTAGCGCCATTTTCTGATCTAAAAGCAAGTTGTCTTGCCTTGAGAATAAGGACCAGCAGCTCCTTGCAGCAAATTATTTATATCTCGAAACCATTTTTTTTAAATGCACGTCAGTGATTGAAGGAAGGAGCTTAGGCTTCACACACAACAGTGGTCAGTTGGTTTGCAATCCAAGATGGATCATGCTATGCATGTGCCCGTGCCATCTGCCGTTTTGGTTGCAAATTTATTGGCTACGATTGGGATAGTTGAGATGCATACACATAAAATACCATTAGGAATGAGAAGTACAAAACAAAAGAAGCATTACTTGAATTGATTTTCATACACCAAGTATTTTTGGGAATCATTCACTTCACCTTTCAAACAATTAAGTCAAAAGTTCAAGCCCCTTAACGATGCCTACCCACATATTCGTAGCCCCTCGGTACTCTAAGTAGCAAGTGCAGTTATACGCTTGCTGGAGGGCCCAGTGTTTGAAAGAGACTGAGACGCACAAAACAAAACAAACATGGTTTCTCCGAGATTTGATTTTATATAGCCGCAACTTCAGTCTCCCCCCTTAAATGTTACCTATTAAAACAATGGTCACCGAGAATGAACAAATATGATGCTACACTCAGCTGATGAAGGTCTTCCACTATGCTATATGAAATAAGCAAATACCCTAGGGCAAGACTCATTAAACAATTACATTGGCATAAAATAAGATTTTACAATAGTAGCTAACTGCAGTATATCACACTAGGAGTTGCAAATTGGAATTTGTCATATTGTTTATAAAACTGATCATTCGAAATTATTACAATCACATACCAGTTTAATCTTCTTTCGTGACAGGATGCACTGTAACTTCTTCAGCTTTCTGATTCCTAGGTAAAAGTTTCAGTAATTTTGCCTTTTCCTCAAAAAGCGACAACCTCTCATCAAGCTTCTGAACACCAATGCAATGACCTTCAAATACAGGATACCATTCTGCTTCAAAGTTCTTAATTTTGCTTTCCAACTCCAGGCGTTTCATTTGATCTTCTTCTTCCTGCCTGAGGCGCTGCCTCTCCAGTTCTGCAACACTGAGGACCACACCTCCAGGGCCAGAATCCTTGTAGAGTGGTTCCTCGGGAAAGGAACAGTTCTTTCTGTACTCAGAGAAATCTCGACGAGTTTCCTTCAAAGCCTTTCTATATGAATCTAATAAGCCCCCCATTATAAACAGTTCTTGCTCAAGCTTATAAATTTCCATTTGACTTTTCTGACGCACTTCATGGGTAATCTTTTGTTGTTGTTCAATCATGTGCTCACGCCGCCCCAGTTCATCATATAAAAGCTGCTGATTCATGCCCATTTGCGTGTATTCCTGTTCTTTACTCGCATACATCAACTTAGCCTTCCCCATCCAATGCTCTATATTTTCCATGCATCCGTAAAAGTCAGATGGTTCTTGGTGGCCCCAGGTGCCCTCACGCTTTAATCTTTTATTTCCATCAGCAACTGTGTGGTAGGATATATTTTGGTCATCCACAATTCTAGGAGTCCTACCAAACGGGGATGAACTTGTCTCGGCATGTGAAGTAAAATGTTGAATGGGAGACTCAATCATATGAGACAATGGCGAGCCAAATGCACACTGAGATATGTCAAGTCCTTGGAACATATGAGCATCAGATATGCCATGGAGCGAATCAAATTTCGGAGAAAGATCCATCTCTCCTTCCTCCCCCGCTTCATCATCTTTTTCGTCTTCCTCATCTTCTTCATCAGCATCGCCAAAGTCGTCACCGTTATCATTATCATCATACACATTCTCTTCAATAATTATATCATTTTCTTTTCCTTCTATTTCAAATGAATCCTGATCTCTACCAAAACTACATTGTCTTAGTAAGGGATCCTCTTCATCATTGCTTTCATTCAGTTGCCGCTGATCAAAATCAATAACATCATCTGCCTGTGCCCTATCTATCTTGGTAGTACTATCTTGACCAAGAGTCAACTCGACACTCAGCTCTTCAGACTTCACCTCAACACAATCATTATGCAAATCCAGTAGTTCATTACTATTAGCAGTCTCAATATGACTAACTGATTCCATCATATGCGTATCATTATTTGCAGAAGCAGCTTCAACACCTACATGCTCCTCACCAATCTTTTCCTCAGCACATGATTCACCGACACTATTAATAACCTTCCCAGCCTCGATATGACAAACTGACTCCATCATATGAGTATCATTATTAACAGAAGCAGCTTCAACACCTACAAGCTCCTCACCATACGATTCACTGACAACATTAATACCCTTCCCAGCCTCTATATAACCAAATGATTCCATTGTATGAGTATCATTAGTTGCTGAAGCAGCCTCAACACCTACAAGCTCCCCACCAATCTTTTCCTCAGCATACGATTCACCGACACTAATAATAACCTTCCCAGCCTCGTGCTTTTCACTAGCAGCAAGAGTCATCTTCTCATCATTGCAGTCTATGCTTACAACCTTGGTCACATTCCCGACGTCTTGTCCATCCCCTTCGTTCACATTAATCTTCTCAGCCTCACACTTTTCATTAGCAGTCAGAGACATCTTCTCATCATCACAGTCTTTGCTAACAACACTAGCGACATTTTGATGGCCGTCATCAACCATGGTCACATCCCCCTGATCTTCTCCTTCTTTCATAATAACATTTTCATAAGGCTCGTCTAGAAGGAGGCTCGCATTTTGGTGCTTAATCAAATGCTGCAAATGTGAAGCATAAAAACAGTCCACCAAATCTACACCCCGACGTATTTCCTTCTCCACCATAAACCACATCAAGCTGGCCCACTCCACTTTATCAGGATGCCCTTTCCTAATCATATCAATCCAAGCCAGAACTTCTTCTGGCAATATCCAAGCATCATCATCATCACGCAAAAGCATCCAATTCATCATCAGCTCCTCGATAAATTGGACAGATTTTTCATTAACAAAGTCGGTATCTTCATCTATCATCAAACTGTTATGATCTTTGGTCACAGCAGGCAATTTCAATGCACGCCCCAGATCAGCCCTGCTAACCTTTATCCTAACCCCATCGACTTCACTCACCCTACCTTGCCTCTTGTAATTGACAACTAATTGTGCAATCAGATCAACACGCAAATCAGTGCTATCAAGCTCAACATGAACAAAATCCCATAGGCCAATACGCCTCAGAAGACTATCATGCTCCGCAAAATCTAGGTTTTTGTTAGGTAGGAAAGGGATCAGCTTCAAATTACCTTTCAGAATCTCAACTTTGTGCTGCAAAACCTCAAGCTGCTTCTTGTTGACTCTCTTCCGCTTCCAACCACCACGCCGGGACGAAGCGGCTTTAACTTGGTCGTCATTAATAGTAGTAGGCGGCTGGGATTTTTCGAGAACGTCCGAGGGTGGCTGAGTGTCATCTCCCGGATGGATTTGGGGATCTAGGGTTTGGGTTTTAGGAAGTTGTGATGGGTCTTCGACGTTAGGGTTTTGCTGTTGATAATCGACCTGGTCGGATGGTGGTAGAGACTGGGTGAGGGTATCTTCAGGTATGACCATTTTCTTTTTTGTTCTTCTTCTGGCAGAATGCGATCCCCCCCACCTCCACTTTGTTCGTATCCCTCCGGCGTCCGAAATCGGTAAGGTATTGTGTCGTATGACTCTGGAATTATGGGGTAGAAGGATTCATATGTAATTTTCTATAATTTATATTCATCTATATATATAATGGTGAGTCCGTTGTTACGACGGACCGCGGCGTGAACACACATTTTTTTTTATCTAGAAAGAATTATTGAAACAAAAAAAAACTAAGATTAAAAGTATCTGACCTCTGTGGAGCAAAAGACGGACACGGCCAGGGTCAACACTCCCTGCTTCATAGGGAAACCTTGCTTGTCACACCCACCCATAATCTTAAACACATATCCCCTGAACTCCTGCATAAGTCAAAAACAAACAAATATGTTAGGCACAAATTTTCATGGAAGCAATTGGTAGTAGGCATAACAATTGGATGCAAAAATCATAAACCTCGCCCAAGGCATCACCACTGACTTCCTGAGAGATTCTCTTATCATAAAATGCTCGGCTGCATCCACAGAAAACAGATCAACAAACTACACAGAAATGTAAACCAATTAAAGCCTTATTGCCCAGTAAAATGTGAACTGCACTTCATCTGGACACCGACATAATATCAAGTTCACTCAGCGCTAAAAATTCACAACGAACTTGATTTTCTACAAATGGATTCCACGCAAAACGGATCAACGACAATAGAGGAAAGGATAGCGGGGAGTTCACTTACAGTTTATGGTCATCGTCGATTTCAGCTTCTTCTGGCATCCAGTGGTAGGATTGGCGATGTTGAACTGAATAAAAGAGAAGCATCCAAATGATCAACACATCAACTGAAAGCAGCTAATGGCTAAGCGTACTAAATCAATCGGAGTTAAAAGACAGAGTAAACCTTCATATTGAACAACAAAGACCATAGAACCACTCGAACTCTCACATCTCTTAATCTATAAAAAAATCAGGGAACAAAGAAATCGGGATTAGAGGTCGTAGACAACGCAGGCAAAACAGATGTCGGATATCCACCAAAGCGCTGCTATCAGTGACAGTGATCCAATCAAAAATTCAACTATGAATCGTTAATGAAGTGAACAGAATAAAAACCTACCGTGAACCACCGTAGACGCTTTTTCTGCTTCAGATGGGATTCTTCGTTCAAGGACACAGCGATGGAGGCAGGGATGTGAGCGAGGGGTCGAGAGTTGGGTGTGGGGGGGTCGAGAGTTGGGAGTCAGAGTTGGGATTCAGGGTTGGAAGTCGGCGCAGCGAGTCGTCGCCTGTTGAGTGTTGGGCGGTGTGGAGTTGAGTGATGGGCGTTGCCGCGTTGGCCGTCGCCGGTGAGGCGTCGTCCGT
>JAWWMW010064181.1:0-15874 GCA_035048345.1 Echeveria elegans | reverse complement strand
GTAAATGTATGGTTTGTTAGTTAGATATTTAGTTGGAATGATTTAGTTAGGTGATAGAAATTTAGTTAGATGTTGTTGGTAAATGTATAGATTTAGTTAGATCACTAGATGTTGTTGGTAAATGTATGGTTTGTTAGTTAGATATTCTTTTATGTATATAGATATTTAATAAACCTTTCTAAGGTTTGTGTCCTTATCCAAATGCTATTCTCACTCATTGTTTTCTTGTTTTTTAGTTTTCAGCTTTTACAATCTGAGTCTTTCATGATTGCATTTTACAGATTGTTGATCTGCACCGTCACATGATTGATCATATCACTATTCCATCAAAGAGAGGTCCTGAGTTTGGGGTACTTAAGCGCATTGATGATGTAAGACAACCGATCCGGTACTATCAAATTTTATGCATTGACGGTTGTTAGTATAGTAGTACTTCAACTTGCTAGTGAACAAAATAATGTAGTTGAAGAATGGTTATTTCTTTACTTGAGGCATTCTCAGCTATGCGGTGTAACTAATTTCTCCAGATAGTGTTTGATCCTGCTTTTTTTAGTGATTACATTTCCTTATTTGGTTGTGTATCGAAGATACTGCAATGTAACCAACTTTTCTAGTATCTGTATCTTTTCAGCATTGATTGTGATCACAATTCCTAATTTGATCAAACTCCTTGCTTGTGATTGTGTTCAGTTACAACTTACAATGTCAAAACAGTTGTTAGCATTTTGTTAATGATTGGTATTCCATGGATGTAGCATGATTGCAGTCATCAATCTGCAATTTAAGTGAAGCATGTTCAGTTATATATTGTGTATGTCAGTATGATGTATCATACTTACGCCCTAGTGGTCGCGTCTGTTCATGTATTCTAGTCATTTTAATGTGCTGTTTCAGCTATCACTCAGACCAGATAGTATTGTGATAATTTGTGGACGTGATATCGTATGGTTACTAAAGATGTTATTTTCATGCACATGCAGGTTTTCGACTGCTGGTTTGAAAGCGGTTCAATGCCTTACGGATATATCCATTACCCTTTCGAGAATGTTGATTTCTTCGAGAATAATTTCCCTGGAGATTTTGTTTCTGAAGGGCTTGATCAGACTCGAGGATGGTTAGCTCTTTTAAACTGATAGCTGGGCTTAAATTTTATCCTACCATTCATCGTTAGTATTCCGTTGTCTCTTTGGATCATTCAACGGACTAGTTACAAATTGAAAAAATTATTAATAGAAGTAATTAACTTAATGTAGCTTGTATGCTGTTTCTGTTTTGTTTAATTGTGTAACTGGCCGCAGGTTTTACACCACAATGGTGCTCGCAACTGCATTATTTGAGAAGCCTGCCTTTAAGAACTTGGTTTGCAGTGGTCTTGTCTTGGCGGAAGATGGGAGAAAGATGAGTAAAAAGCTGAAAAATTATCCTTCTCCAATGGAAGTGATTGATGATTATGGAGCTGTAAGCTTTATAATATCTCATGGCCAGTCTTTTGTGTAATTAATGTGCGCCGTGCACGTTTCGTCTGTATCAATTTTGACTGTCAGAATGATACTGTTTCATTATGCTGCACAGGACGCTTTGAGACTGTACCTCATAAATTCCCCAGTTGTACGAGCTGAGACATTACGTTTTCGAAAGGAGGGAGTATATAATGTGGTATGCATATGATGTACTAAGTCTTGTGTTTTTGTGAACTTTGCTTTTCAGGCATGTGTATAATTTAGTTTATCAGTGTGATTTTCTGATCGGTTAGTTGTTCCAATGCATTCAGGTGAAAGACGTGTTTCTACCGTGGTATAATGCATATAGATTCCTGGTCCAAAATGCCAAAAGACTAGAAGTTGAGGGACTTTCACCTTTTGCTCCTCATAAGTGCACTGTTCAAGAATCACCTAATGTGCTTGACCAGTGGATTAACTCAGCAACTCAAAGCCTGGTTCATTTTGTTCAAAAAGAAATGAATGCATACAGGCTATACACGGTATGATGTTCCAGTGAGGCACAATGTAATTGTACATATCTGTTTATGGAATCATTTACAGTTTATGTTTGGTTACTAAATATATTCAGATCTAGGCTCCCAGAAACATATTCTCACTGTTTTGCTGACTTGGGTGTAATTCTGATAATTCTTTGCTCTACACAGGTTGTCCCATACCTCTTGAAATTCCTAGACGGTTTAACAAATATCTATGTGCGCTTTAATAGAAAAAGACTCAAAGGGAGGACTGGAGAAGAGGACTGTAGGATTGCATTATCAACCCTTTACAATGTAGGCATATCACACATTTCTCTCTCTCCTTTTGTTTTCTGAAACAGATACCGTTTTCTACATTAAATTTATTCTTGAAGAAACCGAGCGTTTTTTATGAAACAAAATTTCAGTTTGAGAAGTAGTACTCAAATCGGTTGATAACTTATGGGCGAACTCTTTTAGGTGCTTCTGACTTCTTGTAAGGTGATGGCTCCTTTCACACCTTTCTTCACCGAGGTTCTGTACCAAAATTTGCGGAAAGTATCTGAAGGACTTGAAGAGAGCATTCATTATTGCCGGTTTCCTGAAGAGCAAGGAAAGGTATTAATATTTTCACTCTGGACTTCAAAGAACACACTTTTGTATCCTTTCACCATAGTGAAATAGGGGTCTGCGTGTTCGCTTGCAACTCAGTGTTGAGTCTCTTCTGTAGTAAATGTCATTGACCATTTTGGACGTAATGCATTGTAAAATAGTTGCAATTATCACCCACTTGCATCTTATACACTTCTATCATTTACATGTTAGAGAATTTGGATGATTCCAATTTCTTACACCTTCCATTTATTATACATTTTAATATTTAACAACCATAGGGAGGAGATCGAATTGAAACGAGTGTATCAAGGATGATGACGATCATTGACCTTGCTCGCAATATTCGAGAGGTTCATAATAAGCCTCTGAAGACTCCACTCAGGTGTTATATGCATACTTGTAACAGACGAGTGATTTTTTTTCACTCAGACAGGATCTTCAATGTTGGTGTGATTAGGCTATAACTGTTTCTCACACTCCTGATTATCTCTTGAAATATTTCAGGGAAATGATTGTAGTCCATCCAGATGACGAGTTTCTTGATGACATTGCAGGGAAATTAAAAGAGGTTTGATGCTAACACCCTATCTTTGGTGCACGTTGCGTGATGATTGCACGCAAAACTAGAATGGCTCTTGCAGATTCATATGTTTGCAGTTTGCTGGATATTATAACAGACTTGAAAAGCGGTTCTCGGGTAGTCAAAACTGCTACACAGTGCTCCCTCAGATTAACAGAAGATAAAAATAAGAAAGGCTGAATAAAAGATCTAGAAATATGGAAAACTAGAATAAAGTAGAGATTCATGAATTATATGCCAAGTGGAAATAAGAGTGATACAAGTTTTAATTGCTTGATTACTTTTAATGTTTAATATAATTATGTCTAAGCTTGTGTCCATTCTGTGAAAAGGATTTCTGTTTTTCTCTGTTGTCGAAAGAATGTGGATGCAAAGGGTATAACTTGTTTACTCTTTTTGTATGAAGTATGTCCAAGAGGAGTTGAATGTGAGAAATGTGATCACATGTAGTGATCCTTTGAGATATGCGTCGCTACGTGCTGAACCCGACTTCAGGTATTTGTTTATACTTGATCAATCTAGTGGAGTAAGGTGGACACTCATTATATCGTAGCTAATATATGAAGTTTGGTTTCATAGCACTTTGGGTAAAAGACTTGGCAAATCTATGGGAGTAGTCGCCAAAGAAGTCAAGGCGATGTGCCAAGAAGATATCTTAGCTTTTGAGAAAGCCCAGGAAGTTGTAATTGGAGGTCATTGTTTGAAACTAAGTGATATCAAGGTATACAACTTTAGTCATCCGAATAAAGTTCATGTACCAGTGTTTTTCAAGACGGTCTTTTACTAGAATCTGTATTTGATCTCTAACGTACTTTATATAGGATTCAGATCCACATACTGATACGTAAATTGCTCTCGTGGTTATCTTTTTCGGAAACAAATATTGTGGGGTTGGAGCAGCACTGTATTTTTTAACGAGCGTTCACTTTTCACATAAAATTGTTCATTTTTATAGTCAGACATGTTGGTACTTTTAGGCAAAATATGCATATATAACTGTGATGCTTGTTTTCCCCTTTCATAGGTTGGATTCATTCCTGTCTTAGTAGTCTTGAATAAAACATATTAATCAGTAGTCAGCTATAAGATGTAATGGACTTTGCGGATAGCTGAATTTCTAGAGTGATGGCATTGATGTTCATTCTGATTGGTTTGATGTAGTATTCCAATAAACCTTTTTGATTATTTCTTTTATGTATTTAACATGTTTAGGTGGTTCGCCAATTCAGGCGTCCTGATAAGATGTCTGAGAGTGAAATTGATGCTAGAGGGGATGGTAAGATCCTTTCACTGTCCAGTATCGTGTTCAATTATAGTTAATGGTTTTCATAAACATCCGTTATTTCCTGCTGTTATAGGTGATGTCCTAGTTATACTGGATTTGCGTCCTGATGAATCGTTATTTGAAGCTGGGCTTGCTCGTGAGGTAATGAAGGAGTACAGATTCACTTCTACCATTAACATAATGTATTTTTCTAAATATCTATGTTGCATTAGCTCAAGGCTCAAGCAGCAAAACATCTGGTTGAGTCACAAACTCCAGCAACTTACATGTCGAAAGTGTAGTTGTTTGTTCTAATAGATTTCCAGTCTATTGGACAGGCAAATTGTCTAGCCCTTTCCTGTTGTGTTCTACTACAAGTCATCTACTGCCTATCAGACCAATCACATTGAAATTATTTGTGCAGCTTGTCAATCGAATTCAAAAGTTGCGTAAGAAAGCTGCCCTTGAACCTACAGATGCTGTAGAAGTGTACTTCGAATCGGCTGACAAGGATCACGAGACCCTGCAACAAATTGTGAAGACGCAGGTAAAGTACACAAACTTAAGTAATACACATGTTTCCATGCACCTGTGGGCCTTTGTCATACATTTGTAACCACTTTTAGTGGTAAATTGTAACCTTGACTATTCTGGATGACATATATATATAGTCTGCTGAATTAATTTTAACAACAAAACAATATTTAGGCAATATTTTTTACTTTTTTAAGCTATCAATGGTGGTCCCTCCCATTTGTTTGATGTGATTGTGTTTTCTGTGCAGGAATCGTACATCAAGGAAGCAATTGGTTCTCCACTGCTCCCGTATGAAATGGCTCCAGCACATGCAGTATGTGATTTCTTGTATTTCAGATATCAATGTAGCTGTCTATTAGGGATCATACATCTGCTGTACTGTGGAATACACAATTTAACATCATTTTCCTTGCTTTGGAATTGTAGGTCATCATCTGCGATGAAATTTTCCACGGGGTTAACAATTTGTCTTTCACTATTACCCTATGTAGGCCGGCTTTGTTCTTCAACTCTGAAGCCATCCGGTGCTTATACGGAGGCAAGCATGTTTATAACGCAAGCAGTTCAAGTCCTCTTGTGTTTTCAAGTGTTAGGACATCTGAACTTGTTATGTGATTGCATTGAGTATTTTAAATTCACTGTAGGTGGTGAGGACAGTGAAAAGCTTGCCAAAGGCCTTCAAACATATCTACTTTCCAGAGATCACAGTAACTTGAAGTCTGAGTTCCATAACGGAAACAAAAAGGTAATTTCCCCCTCCGACCACACAGTTGCCGTTATTTACCGAAGTCGATGTTGGTATCATTCACTCATGATGGTCCGTATATTATTTGTGCAGATTGTTGTTGATGTGATCGAAAAGCAACCTGCCGTGGAAGTTGAATTAGGAAAGCATGTCTTCCTCTCTACTGGTGACTATTATTTGACATTGTAGACAGTTCAACTTCAATGATATACGCACTCGACCATTTCATGCAACTTGATCGACAATATTTGGAGATTTTGGTTCATCCAAATGTACTCGGCAGTTACTACAAAAACAGAATCACTCGAGAACTTTACATGTTTAATGTTAGTTCAGTATTATGTAAGGAAACATATAAGGAATACAATTTTGGAGATATCTGTGGTTTCTGGAACAAATTCAACCCCATGTCTAAGTGGTTTTAGTTTTGTAAGATAATGAAATACAAGTACACCGAGATGTAATAGAACATTAGCTCAGATACACTGAAGAGCAATCTACAAGCTAAAATAGTCAGACATAGTAAAAAGTCTGCATTTTAAATCCTGAAGCAAACATAGAACAACAACAATCATTTCTCCATAGGAAAGCATTCATCTTCTGCCTCGGAACAAAGTGCAAGTGCCTACCAATGTTAAAAACCCTGTAAAAAAGGAGCAAAATTTCAGTTAATGAGGTGAAGTAAAACGTTAAAAATCGGATAAAAATGATATGAAACATGCAAGTCTAAGAAATAACCAGATGCGAATAAAGCTATTGAGTTTTGGATATGCAAATAATTCAAAGCAACTGTAATGATTGGCATGCATACCGAGTTGTCAAAGTACCTCAAGAAAATCAAACAACCATACTCGAACGGGTTTTAGACACAACTGGAAAGCATCTGTCTTTGTTTCCAACTGATTATTGGACGTAATTAGGTGATAATCACTGATTTCTCATCCTCGGGCATGTCTTCAACTTTAACATTTGGCAATGGTGCTAGTCTTCTTTTCTTCTGAATTTGACGGGTGTACTCCGCAAGTATGAGATGAAGCTTTGGGGAAACCTTGTTTGATGTGTTTACATTGAGCCCAGCCTTCTTCAAGGCCCTTGAAATCATTTGGTGAGTCTTTTGAAGGTGCGCTTGGCAGACAGATGGTGTCGTGGATTTCAGTATAGGCTTTCCACAGGTTACAAGCCCTGTCGGTCCGCTGTATTTTCAAGGTTAGACAAAACAGTTAGCGAACGGTTCCCTGAAGAGATCTGGTTGAAAAGGAAAATACTGCTACTGCTTTTCGCAGAATCACGTTCTCAAACTAAAATAGATAAAAATGCATGGTTTAAGGAGATGTCGAAAAGAATTATCCAAATTTTTATCAACTACACCATATAAACTAAGCACGATGATCCCATTGCATTCATTTGCAAGAAAACAAATGCAAAACTTATTAAGACGGTTCTTTGATGGTTCGCTGGAGCATAAAGGGTGCAGCAAAACAAACTAAAAACACACAAGAAACCAGATGGGGTATGTCCAGTCACAAATTCACCTTAGAGGCTCTCTACTCCACATTGTGGCAGAAGTAAAAGAACAAAAACAACAAAATCAGGCATTTGAACATGTTTAAATCAATCTTTCACTAATAAGAATAACATACAACGAAACCTCAAAATTAAAGAATCGAAGCTGCACAACACAATTGTATATCAGTATTCCCATTTGTTAACAACGCCTCAAATTCCTATCTAACAATTCAACAAAACATTTAACAAAGAGAGCGAATATACCTCCTGACAACATGAGTACAAGCCTTGTACAGTTTCTGATTCACATCAGACAAGATATGCAAATGACAAAAACTCGTAAGCGCCATCGCCTTACTCTTACACCCCAGAAACGCACACTGCTTAAAATTCCCATCCATTCCATTCCCATTACACCCAACCAATTCCCCAAACTTAACTTGATCGCAACTCCCCTCATCATTCTCCCCACTCCCTTCAATTCCCATTTGACTCTCAACCACAGCCTCCTCCCTCTTAACCCTCGCTTTCTCAAACGGACTATTTCCAAACTTCCAACAATACTCTCTGTACCTAACTCTCAACTCCTCCATAAGTGACCAGTAATGCGCTCGGTAGCATTTGGAAAGCTGTCTGAGCCTATGCATCCTGCGACGAATCACCTCTTTTCTAGTAAGGTGTGTGGATTTTGATAAATAGATGTCTTGTGGAGGTGGTGTGAGGTCATCAGTAGTGGCTGTGGCTGGAATGGGAAGGAGATGGTGGTGGTGGTTGTCATTTTCGGGATTGG
The DNA here is from genome assembly GCA_035048345.1 of Echeveria elegans. Classification (NCBI taxonomy): domain Eukaryota; kingdom Viridiplantae; phylum Streptophyta; class Magnoliopsida; order Saxifragales; family Crassulaceae; genus Echeveria; species Echeveria elegans. The sequence goes on along the minus strand of JAWWMW010064181.1, from coordinate 7,880 downwards.
TGAGCTGTTTGGAAGTTGAGGTGGAGGCTGCGGCGGCCATTTGGGGTTTTAGGAATGTGGAGTGGAGATTGATGATGAGCTGCTGCTGCTGTCGCTGCCGCTGCTGGTGTTGTCAGTTCGAGAGTGTGCGTGTGTTTTGGACACCAAAACCGGCAACAGCAAACTCCTTTCGAATATAAATACGCCTTGTAGGGTTTTCCTATCTCTCTTCTTTTATTTATTTATTTATTGTTTTTGTTTTTGTTTTCCTCCGTTCGATTTACTCTTCTTTTTATATATCTTTTATTTTTTAACTACTGTACCGTCCGTCGTTCCGACGAAAAAACGTCGTCCCGGATGTGTATCGACCAATTTTTTGTTTGTGCAGAATGAATTTAAATGAGTATTTTCATTTTTTTGTCATATTCCTATTTTATCTTATTCTATTTTGTCTTATTCCTAGTTTTCTTATTCTGATTTATGTTTATTTTTATTTCTATTTTTTCTTATTCCAGTTTAGACTTATTTATATTTTATCTTATTCTGATTTATGTTTATTCTTATTTTTCGTCGATATATGTGTGATTTATTATTTTAGATATTCTATTATATATATAAATTAAAATTTCCATTTCTGCTACCCTCATTTTTTGTGTGGTGAATTACTACTAATTATGCTGTTTGCAATAACCTAGGGTTTCAATCTGCTGTGGTGTGATTCAGGGGATTTTTTCGCAAGAAATATTAATAATCGGATTACAACAGAGTGCATGAGAATTGATGAATGGCATTCGGATAGTCAATAACTTTCCGGTCTTTGTACATAACTTTTTTTTTTTCATAAAACTTTTGTTCCGGAAACACTTTTCACTATTTTGTCAAATAATCCATTAGTTACATAACTTTTCATTAACTAAAATGATTTTTTAGTTAATAAAAATGCTAATTAATATGAGAAGAAATTAAAACATAAAATAGAATAAATCATGAACTCGACAGCCTATACACTTTCTGTATTGCCCTGCCATCTTTTCATATCATCATATATCAACGACATCATCATCCTGTACAAACGACACCATTCATCACTAAGATCGTCATCGTCCTATACCAACGACACAATTCGTCACTGCAACTAATTCCTCCATTTCCAGACTTTCAATAAACAAATCATCGAAGAAAATTAGTGAAGAATCGAAGAATGTAACATCGTAGATGATGAAAAGTGGAGCGGGAAATATAGGGAAGTTTAGAGGAATCGAATGGAGGCATCAGAATCAAAAATACCGATTTCTGCCGGATCCCCGTCGGGATGACGAACGCTTTCTCTTTTAGTTATTATATAATAGAATGTGGTCATCAATCCATCATCAAATAGGTATTTCCAGATTTGTCACTCCTCTTTACAAATAATAATCAAACTGTCATTTTTCTTCAATTAAAAATTAAAAATAGAAAATGAAGTGGAAAACGTTTGGAAGTGAGAAACCGAGAAAACACCTTTTTTCCGGGTGCTATGTTTTTTTTGCATGCTCTGCTTTGTGAAAGATTGTAGGGGAATTGTTAGATTAAACGAGTTTTGGTAAAGATTGGATTTTTAATTTGATTGTGTTTTCGTCACTTTCGGTTCCCGTCGCTTCCCTGTCGGGACGACGGGACAAAAGTTAGTATAAATATAATAAAATAACGACTATGAACGCATGACTCCATCATCAAATATACACTTTCCAAATTACCCTTTTCCTTTTCCCATCATCATATACCAACGACATCTATCACCATATACTAACGCCACCCATCATCTCATACCAACGACACTCATCATCATATACCAACGATATCATTCATCATTGAAACCTTCATCGTCCTATACCAACGCTATCAATCGTCATTAAAACTGTCATTGTCTTATACCAACGACACCTAACAAGTAACATCCTATACCAACGACACCCAATATCTTATACCAACGACACCATTCGTCACTACAACTCATTCCTTTTTTCTCGCAATTTCGAAGAACAGAACATTGAAGAAAATTGGCGAAGAATCGAAGAACAGAACATTGTAGGTGATAAAAATTAAAACGAAAAACGTTGAGAAATCTGAGGGGTATTGAATGAAGACATCCGAATTAAAAACATATGTTTCCTCCGCATCTCATCAGGACGACAAACACTTCCTCTTGTAAAATATAACAAAACTGAAAACCCTGAATCATATTCCACCCTAATTCAACGTACCTCTCCTCTCTTCTTGTGGTGGTCAAGTGAAAAGAAAATATATAGTGATGGTTAAATGAAAAAGAATACGTTATAGTGGTTAAACGTAATTTACTCTTAATTAAAATGAATGGATTTTTCCAATAAAAAAATGAATGATTTTTTTGTAAAATTACAAATGAAAATAAACGATTTATGTGGTTAATGAAAATGCTAATTAATACGAAAAGAAATTAAAACATATAATAAAATAGTGTGCAAAAAATCCATGACAATTTAAATTGACTCTCCCCTCCACAAATCATTATAATTAAACTAGCGTACCGCCCGTCGTCTGAATGCACAATCAAAACGGTCAAATACGGACATGATTCAATCGACCATTTTCGGGCCTGTGTGGTCTGTTTAAATTAAAATTTTTAATTGTTAATGTATCGGGCCAGACCCGTATGTTGTGTGTAAATTTTTATTTTTATTTTTAATGGAGCGGGCTGGGCCCGTGTGATTTGTGTAAATTTAATCCCATGTGGACTGTGGTTATTTTATTAAGAGAGATTAGAAAGAATATCATCACAAGACTGTGGTTGTGTAAATTTTAAATTTAATCCCGTGTTTTGTTGCATTTGGCCCGTGTGATTTTGGTAAATTTAATCCCATGTGAAGCAGATCATGTAGATGATGAACCAGAAGTGAATAATGATGAGCTTTGTGGAGATGCTACAAAACACGCATCATGGGAGCGGTTTATACCCCCCAAAAGACTTCAAGGAATTTGTAGTTCTAATATCAGGGATGTTGTTTACTTCAAATCGTGAATTAAGAGATGATCTTAAGTGGGTAGCCGTTCAAGATCGTGCTGATTATTGGTACATGCATAATGACACGGAGAAGATTACTGCCTTTTGTCTAAGTATATGTGATTGTCCGATGAAGCATGGGAGGGAAGTGTGCGTGTGTAAAGCCGTGAAGTGTGGATTTGAAGCATATGGAAGATTATTTTCATCTGATGGAACATTCCAATTGAAGACATTTAAACTTGAACATAAGTGCAACAGGTTTCGTAAGATTTCAAAAGTCGCCTCATTTTGGTTAGCTGAAAGTTATTTTGAGCATTATAGAGATGACCATTTGTGGAAGCTCACTGCGTTTGTCAGTGCGGTCATTAGGAACTTCAAAATTGGTATCTCATATTGGCAAGCTTGGAGAGCAAGGAGCAGAGCTATGCAGATGATTCATGGTGATGGAAAGGACGAATATGCACGGGTTTGGGACTATGCAACAACTCTAATACAGGAGAGTATATTGGTATTTCAACATCTGTTAAAGTAACCAACCCGAAAAAGCCAATATTCCAAAGATTATATGCGTGTCTAAATGCTTGTAAGATGGGGATTCTCAGAGGTTGTAGAAAAATTATTGGGGTTGATGGCTGCCATTTGAGGGTGTTTTATTTCCTAAGACATATAGGTCAGTTCTAAGGTAACATACTTTTTTTCTTCCTTGTATACTTGTATGAACTGCAGGGTTTGCGGCTGGCGTTAGAAATGCACACTTCTCTTTCTAAGAACAGAATATGTGTCCGACACTTGTATGAGAACTTCAAGAAGCTGTGCACTGGTTTGGCATTTAAAGATGCTGTTTGGGGAGCAGCAAGGGAACTAACAAGGGCTGAGTTTGACAAACATATGGAATTCATCAAAAATCATGATGAAACTGCATTCAAGTATTTGATGAAGAATAATCCCAAAGAATGGTCCTGACATGCTTTCAATCCAACGGTAAAAAATGATATGCTCTTAAACAATGTGTGCGAAAGTTTTAACGTGTTTATACTGTGCGCAAGAGGATTGTCTGTGCTTGGTACGGCAAAATGGATTAGAATAGGCACTGATTAACCGATTTGTTTCAAAGAGGTCCTTTATTGCAAAGCATCAAGGAAATCTCACGCCACATGCTACCAAACTAATAGAGGCTGCCAGAAAAGAGAGTTCGCATTGTCACTTGTCAAGAACCGTGGGACGGAGAGAAAAGGTTTGAGGTTGACTAACTATAGAAAGTGGTTTGTGGTTGACACGGAAAACAAAAAATGCACCTGTTTCAGGTGGCAACTGATGGGAATCCCATGTTGTCATGCTATGCGCTGCAGTACAAGAGATAGAGCATCGGCTGAGGAATATGTGGACACACATTGCACTAAAGAAAGGTATTTAAGGGTATACAGTGACAATATCCAAGTTAATTACGATAGGTATGTAAAAACCAGTACATTGCCCCCTCTGCCACCGAAGCACACTGTGCAACCTGGTAGGCCTAAAAAGCATGCAAGAAAAAGAGGAGACGTAGAGGAAATACCTGGCAAGACCAAGAAGATTCAAGTGCAGGGCTAGATTAAATGTTCTAATTGCAGCCAATCCGTCACAATAGGAAAACCTGTAAAAATCCAACCAAACCGAGTGAAACCACAATTCCTAAACCAAGAGGGAGGCCAATTGATCCAACAACAAAGAAAGAACTCCAAAAAGGTGCAATTTATAATGTAAACTTCATTTATTGGTTTTGATACTAATATATGTATTCAACAGGTGACAAAAACTCCTGATGCAGCATGCCATGAAGCTGATGTTAAACTCCTTTTCAGCCAGTCAATCCGTCAGACTGTTTGCAGAGTGCAGTCAGACAACAATCGCATATGTATTCTTTAGCGGAGTGAAGGCCAAACCAACCAACATGAGAGGATTGGCCTTTTGTACCTACTCCAAATCTTGATATGTTTTTTTTTTTTTTTTTGAAGATATCCATGTTGATGTGTGTATCCCTCTGATGTAGTTCAGGTTGTTGTGGTTGTCAAAAGAAACAGTCGAGAAACTTTTTGGGCAAGTCATGCGTATGACATTGTGAGAAAGAACATGTTATCACAAGTGTGAACAATGGTTGTATTTTGACATTGTTGTGTTTTGATGGTCCGTTGTAAATTTTCCAAGTTTTGCTTTATGAACACTGACATACAGTTACATCCTTATGGTTTGCGGATCAGGTATAAGCAATATTTAAAGATAGTTCAGGATCATTAAAATGTGACATTGTCGAGACAACATTTACAAATCGGTTTCACATTATTACATCATACTTGAAATTTAGTTCAGTTCGCTCAATTGCTGCAGATTCAGTCTTATCGCAGGTCCTGTGTCAACTCATTTAGACAATTAAATATTACAGAAAGTAAATGACACAGGAAGTTGATAATCCAGTTCGACTCCTTTAAGGCTTAGTTTGGGGGCTTCTCTCCACAAGCCCGGTGGAACAATTCACTAATAGCAAATAGTCTTACACAACATTCACACTCTGTAATGTTCGAGCTAAGACCTATTTTAGTGAAAAGGATCTGTTACACCCTTCTGCAGCAGCATCAAGCCTCCAACTTGATATCAACCAATTCAGACCGCGTCTGAACTATTCTGCCCTGTGTTCTCAGACCTTAGTCAACACAGGCAGTCTGCAACTTGTCACAGCTACTTGTCATACGTCAGAATGTCACCACTTCGTGACGGAATGTTCGCCGAATTTGTGCTTGTGCTCGTCGTCAAATAAAGATATGAACTTGGCGTGATTTGACTCCGTTCGAGATAATAATTGTGCTTTGCTCAATCTCGATTCTATGACACAGCTCAGTGTCTGTAACAGCTCGACGTTCTTCTAGGTTTCACCTTATGTGTAGATAAAGAACGTCGGAATTATGCTATTTTTCTCTCGTCAATAAAAAGTGTTTTTTCTCGCGTAATTGATGTGCCTTTGAAGATGGATGACTGCTGAATTTATATGGTTCGGTTGCTTCTCCTTCAAGCAAGCCAACTTTAGATAATGCTCCATCTTCTTGATAATTAACAAATATAATATTTAGTAATATTCATAATCTTGTTAAATCTAATTTTAATCAATTTAATCAGATATACTCCACTGCCTTAATGATAATGATATATAATCCAGCTATCTGACTCAGGTTCTACTACAGAGATACACTTTCCATATTTAGATAATGCTCCAGGCTGGCAGAATCTTCAGATATATTCCATCTTTATGATAATGATGAAATATGAAATATTCATATTATTGTTACTATATCTGATTATATCTATATATTTGAATTTAGATATAATCAAATATTCTCCTCCACAAATATCTCGTAATATTTAAATGAATATCTAGCTGGCCGAATAAAACTTTATTTAATTAATTCCAACTGGCAGTTGTCGCAGAGCGTCTGTGACACTGAATTGATTCACACTCTGTGACATACATAATCACATTGGCCAAATCATTGCCACACATAAGCACCAAGCTCCATGGTGCTATCAATCTCTCCCTTGGCAGTATTTTGCCAAATCCATACCAAGCTAACTTCAGCGCTAGCATACAGATTCATCATCGGAGTCTCTATCTGAATCTCAGTTTTAGCCAAAAACATTGACATACATAAGCACATACTTCGTGGTGCTCTCAATCTCCCCCTTGACAATTTTTTGGCAAAACACCATAATCAACTATCTCGTAGGATAGGATACATAGAACCATAAGATAGGTCATCACAACCTTTAACTTGAGCCGCCACACAAAATATTCCTATCTCCCTCTTTTTTAACACAAAAAATGCAAGGGACATACATGATTTGCTGTTTGCTGTTTGCATTAGAGGATTTAGCAGAGACTTGATTCAGAAGATAAGCTCTCAGCTTCAATCTAGCCAGCATCTTGATTCAGAATAGATCGTTGCTTACTGAATTGATCCAGATAATCTTTAACGACTGATTTTTTTAGGGACTGCGACCTTTCCCTTCTTAACTCCCCCTATCTTGGGAGTCCCAGAGTCATCCTGAGTCATTTTAGACTCCTTTTGAGTTGTTCCAGACTCATCATTCGGCATACATGGGCAATATCTCAGCCCCCCTATGCAACCAAAATATAATTATCAACTTTACTTAAATTTTCAGAAACAGCAGCGGAAGAAGTTACTTGAAAATAAAATAAAGTGAACTGTCATCTGTCCTCAAGATCCAACGGATCTGTACCACCTTAATCGACTCACATATATATGATGAGGACTGTGTCGACTAAGGGAACCTGTATTGACTCAGTCAGGAATATTGCATAGACCCTGGTCGAGTCTGAGTGTCTCTGCCGATAGTGCACCGCTGAGGTTCTTTTCAATTTTTTCGGTGTTTACTCCTTGGGGAATACTCATAGTGGGGGTTAGAAAAATTGCTGAAGTCACAAAGATCATAGTTGTAATATACCTCAGAGTGATCATGATTCTGATGATATCGATGATTAATAGTCCTCCCCTTGCGTGATCTGGATCCATAATTTCGTTGCCTTGTCTGCTTTGATCCAGGTTGTCTGTGACAAATGACTTTCTCCACACGTCTATCATATTGGTTAGGGTAATAATAGTAATCAACATAACTCGGATTATAACCCTCATATACCTCTGGTGTGTAGTAGTCTCGGTGGTATTGCTGATCAGAATTCCTCGCTTTCCGAAGTGAGTGTCTAGAGCGTCTCAGGTTGGCCTTAGTCGTATCAGGTTGTGTTTCTCCATTATTGTGTTTTCTGTATTTCTTCAAGAACTCAGGGCATTTTCTCTGAATATGTCCAACCTTACAGCAATAATGACACACTCGTTTT
>JAWWMW010064165.1:0-15877 GCA_035048345.1 Echeveria elegans | reverse complement strand
CATTGATTAGAAGGTACATGTATGATTATGATCTCTTTATACTTTTTATATTTAGATATTTTTTTACCTGATCTCTATCCTTTTATATTTTATTATCTTCTGCTAGCTTGCCTCTATCGTTCCGATGAAAAAGCGGATAGAACAGACTAATTAACGCATTCATTGCATTACTTTTTGGAACCGTTAAAACGCTCTTGCCGAAAAACCGCTCCAGTCGCCGATCCCCCACCCTACGGCCGGGCTTTTCCCATATCGTCCGTTCGATTTTGTTCCACCACACAGCTGGGCTCCTCCCCTCGTTTTCCCAACATCCTAATTTTTGATGGAATAGATGCTGGAACCAATCTTGGGAAGTGTTAGTTAGTCTGTTTTCTGGGAAGGCGATGATAGTACCCAAATCCATAACTGCAGCAGTTCCATATGCCAACCAGACGAATGTCACCCATTCGTAATGTCCTATTCATCATAATCGCACCAGTCGTCTCTGATTTGTTTCAATTTCAAAATCAATCTTAAAAGAGGAAGAAGACAAGATGTCGAATCAAGAATATAGTGTATGTACAGCATTACAAGAGCTTGAATGGTCTAGACAAGGTCATACTCGAAGAATCCCATCACCATTTCCATGTGATTCCAATTTGTTCTAATTTGGGGTTGATGAAAGAGAGTCGCTGGATGAAGCAATGAACAGGTTGGAATTTCATCGTCGGTGGTGAGGTTTATTGGATTATATGGTGTTTGTAGAGGGTTATTACTCTTCTCTTGGTCGAGGTGGGATGACGAAGTGGCCTTGTGATTTGTGAGAGATATTGTTATTGGAATGGATATTTTATAAAAAAGAACATGGAGACGAACTTGTTTCCATGAACAGCAAGACTATGTTCAAGTCGCCGAATGGCTAGGAAAGATCACATGACCTCATTTGTTATGCTGTTTTGTATAAAGTGACGCGGGGTGTCAATTTCTATGATTGGGTCTCTTGCACACATTTGGAATGACTATTCCCTCTAAGTTATTCTCTAACTTTGGAGCTAGTCATAATATTTTCTCTTCATCTGCGGCGCAGTATGTGATGGGTGAGAGATTTTAAATTTTCTCCTCATCTGCGGAGCAGTCTGTGATGAATGAGAATTGTTCATTCTGGGCATCTATCTTTTAATTGTTAGATTGCTCATAGATTTATTTTATTATTATTTTCTTTCATTGTGGATATTAGTAGTTTCAGTACTGGAAATATGGAAAATGATCGATTTTGATCGATGGTCGTCATTCCTTTTGTTATTCCCTATCATTGATCCTTATTCCGGGCTATGGTCCCGTATTGTAAACTTTGTTTCCTATATTTTGGAAGATCTCAATCAAAAAAAGAAGTAAAAGTCACTCCACCCTGAGATCAACTTATATTAACTTAATTTAGCAACTACTATAGTCGAATTAATGATTAGTTATGTTCCATGTCCAAAACTTGGAACTTCGTTGAGTTCGCCATGAAACCTATAGAAAAGCATCCATTCAGAAATTGCAAACTCTTGCAATGTTAGTCTCAACAACTGATAGTATATCAGATTTTTATTGGTGTTTATGTTAATCAGACAGGTTCTGATAGAGTACCAGATGTAATCTGATTCGACAAGATAGAAGAATAATACGTAATAATATGAGCACACAAGATTGGTAACCCAGTTCAGCTTGTCCGACACAAGCCTAATCAGAAGAGGCTTTCCCGCAATTTCGGCGAACGATAGTCCCAGAACAGGTCTTATGCTATATATACAATACAAAGTTTGGTGCTCCAACCACCACACCCCCTTCTTCTTCTTCAAAGAGAATGTTTTCCGCAGAGAACTTGTCAAACTCGTTTGGTGCGGTCCCATAACAGTTCTGATCAATGTGTAGAACAGTCTGATTAGCTCGGATCATTGTGTAGTTGTCGGAGCTTCATCGTCTTCCCAAAAAATATATAAAAATCGAAATATTGAAGAAGAACTCCAATAAACGGTCATCACCCTTTTCCTGTTTATAGGGTGGATACACGAGCAAATATTCCTGAAATACTCTAATCATAATTTGATTTAGGAAGGAATATTAATAAGAATATTTATCTCATAAAGAAGGGTTTCTTGGTGTGGCTAAGTTTTACGTTTCTAATAACCCTTCTTGAAGATAATATGGTAATAATATACTCCATGATTATCTCTTTCTTGCGCAGCGAGACGAAAATGTTCATAATATATTCCGAACATATTTTAGAAACATATCTGATACATGCGCGTATGTTGTTTTCTGCCGCCGCTGTGCCAGAGAATTCTGATCATCAACCAGAGGTAACTTGCTCATGTCGGCATCTGGGACAAAATACAATGCTCTTTCGCAAAACCCAACCACACATGCACTAAAACATTGTACACTGAAAACAAGATGGAAGAAATAGGGTTGATAGTGATGAGACAATATATAGTGCTGAATTATTGACTTAGGGTTTATACAAATATGTAGAGAGCGGTGTAATGGTGGACTTGGGATGAATATGGTGGGTACAGAGTTGAGAGTACAGACAACAATATAAAGAGGTAGAAAGGAGGTGATGAGATCACAAAGGCTCAAAAATTAGGGTTAGGAAAGTGCATACATGTAGCTGGAAGTTAATTAAGGATGAGGGCTGGATATATATAGACGACGTGCCACATTATGGAGACACTAAACAGATAATTGTATAACCTACCATTGTGTTTACTTGTCGTTGGTGCTTCAGAAAGTGAATACCCACTTCATTACAAGTAGCTAGATATTTGACGCTGCACCTTTTCATCAGTTGAATAAAAGCTTGTGAAAACAAAAACAAGGGCGAAAGTTGGGATTAAATTCTACTCTAACTAACAATATTTGCCGCCAGTGTATGAACTTGCCCTACATCAACTTTTACATGACTGACAGCCAAATCCCAAATGTGAATACATCTTGTAATTCAGAAGCCCTAAGCATATTCAAGCTTAAAGAAATTAAGATTTTAAATGATCTAATAATAATCACCTTTTACCGACTTAACCTAATTGATAATCATGTTTACACAAGTATTTCCACTTTTCAAGTGCTTCCATATTATAATCAAACATTTCAAGAACTCATTATCTCAAATGATCTTCCATTAATATACACATGTTCTCTCCCTACCTTCTTCTCTCTTTCCATAAAGCAAATAGTGACACAATAGAGAAAGAAGACTCCATCCCCACCCACACAAATCGCGCAAACATTCCTTTTCTCTCACATCTTTTCACATGGTTTCAGTTTCACTCTTTTTCTGCCATCTTTCAACACCTAGCTGTACTCTTCCCATCTTATCATTATAAACCTAAATTTCATCTCTCCAGTTTGATCATCTCTGAAGCCATGAACTCAGCTCAATGGCACCAGGTAGCTGCAAGTCACTCAAATTCTATCCCGTTTAATTTTTAGTAGAGATAGACGTGTGTGCATAAGCTTGTTTAATCACACTTTCTTTTCATCTCTTTCGCTTTACTTTGTTACACTTTAAAGTTCACATCTTTTGATGATTATGTGTGTTGATTTACAAGAAAGTGAAAAAGAAAAGGCACTGATCTCTCTTTGTGCTCCTTTGTTCCATAAAAGTCTTTTGTGAATGGATAAATTCAAAATAAATGAACTGCAGGAGATTGTTGTTAATAAGCCAGTTGAGCAGTTGACACCGTCAGCAAACATCCCCAGCGGCTCAAAAGCTAATAACAATCTGAGCACAAGTGGCGGTGGTACCGAAAAGAAGGCAGCAGGAACAGTAGTAAGGCCACCTAAAGAACAGCCACTTCCTTGTCCAAGGTGTAATTCTATCAATACAAAGTTCTGTTATTACAACAACTACAGCCTCACACAGCCTAGGTAGGAATTCGAAGCCATCTCTCTTGTTCTCAAAACCTAATTATATTCATAGATCAATGTATAGAGCTGGTTGCTATATATGGACACATGAAATTGATCGTGTGTTTCTTTGTATACAGGTATTTCTGTAAGGGATGTCGCAGGTACTGGACAGAAGGTGGATCCCTTCGTAACATCCCCGTCGGCGGTGGATCAAGGAAGCACAAACGCTCACCTTCATCGTCGGCAGTAGCAGTTCCACCAGGGATGGCAGCAAAGAAGCTCTGTGTTCATCCATCTCTTCAAAACCCTAGTAATAACAATACTATGATCCAGCATCACCAACCTGAAAGAGCAGGTCATGATCTCAACTTATCTTTCCCTAACCATCACCAGGACCACAGATCCATATTAGACTTTGTTCACCATATGCCAAACACATCTTCACAAACTGCCACTGCTGCCACAAGTGGATCATCTCACCTCTCAGCTTTAGAGTTGCTCACTGGCATGACATCTAGGGGATCAGTGGGATTAGGCCTTGGAGGAAGGTTTAGTGGTAATACTTTCATGCCCATTTCAGATCCAGATTCAGTCTACTCATCAGCTAGCTTCTCCAACTTCATGCATGATTTCAAGCCTCCAACATTGAACTTCTCATTGGACAGTGCGCTTGGAATAAGGCAAAGTGGCAGCGTTGGAGGTTTTGAAACCACTCCACAATATGAGCAGATCAGTCCAGTGGGTGCCCCTGGTGGTGGTAGGGTTTTAGCTTCTCCGTTTGATGATATGAAAAATCAACACCAACAAGTTGATGATGATCATAACCATCAACATCAAACTGACCATAATGGACAAGGAGTCTCAACAGGGTATTGGACTGGGATGCTTGGAGGTGGTAGTGGATCTGATTGGTAGATCATATGGAGTTTTCCTTCTCTTCCAAGGTTCAATAATTATGAGTTTTCAATTAACTTGAGTAGCAAAAATGGCGTGGTCATTGGTTCGGTCTTACTTGTGATTTGGGGTGTGGTATACTGTGGGAATGGGAATAAAATGGGGCATGGGGGTATACCTAATGGGACTGTAGTTTGATTTCTCTTGCACTATATCATTTTCTATGACAGGTAAATTTTATTTATTGGTATGGAACGTAATATTAGTACAACTTTCAGTGTTGACGAAATGTCTACGGAGCGATATATCAGTTAGCAAGACTCGGAAGAAAAATATATCAGTAGGGGATGCACTGAAGAGGTTAATTTTTAGATGGATGTTGCTCGAATTCTCAGCCTTGATCAATATATTCGGATTAGTTGGAGACTTATTCATCTTCTTGATGCCATATTGGTTGGCTTTGGTATTATATATGCGTGATAGCACACTAGCAATCAAGTGCAAGTTGTTTATGAAATAATATTTGTTGCAGCTTATGCAAGTGTCGTAACTCGTCGTAAACAAGAGAGACGGTTCTTAATACCTAGTTGGAGGTGTGTTATATGGTTCATGCGGTTATCATGTAATTATGTCATGTTTCGGCAACAATAACAATTTGTGCCCTTGAGACTACACATTATGTTATATATCCAGACTTGATTGCTCACAACAATATATTCAATATGCAATGGTTGGCTTCATGATCTCTATAACTTTATATCTATACAATGAATTTACATATATGCATGAGTATCTATCATCTCTCTTTCTAGACTCTGAACTAGCTATAGGACTAGATAGATAAACCTCTAGAGAGACACATACACACAAAGTATGCATGTTGGTTTACTAATTCAAGCATGCATCATAAGATATATTGTACAATGACTTATCATGTACAAACATGGTAATGGAATGAAAACTCAAATACCCAATCCTCCACCTTAGTACTAGCAACTTTCTTGTGGAAGGATGATTCTTCACCCATAGAAAAACAATTAGAACTTTTCGGCCTGGAAAATGACTTTTACAACGACGTATAATCCGTTTAATATCACCAAAATACTTCAAAACTTATTTTTTCTTCTTCTTAAAATCATCCATAAGAATTTCATCTGGTTAACACATTTTAAATTCGAAATAATCCCAACTTTCTACTTCTGTATTACAATTTTTAAGGGTGTACTGTGCACACTGACGATCGATGCATATGCACAAATCTTTCCATAATGTAACCAAAACAGTACTGTTACTGATGAATATATTCATGAATAAGAGCCACACCCACCCATGTCTTCTGATCCCTACCACACTTGCTTTGCTCGAACAAGTCCTGACAGGCAAACAAACATACCTTTAATTTTAAAGGCCCACACACAAAAGCATTCCATTGGGAAGTCTGCAGTTAACCAGGTTTATAGACAGTTTCTTCTCAGCTAACCCACTTTCAGTTGAAAGAGATGGGTTTTCAAAATTTAGGTCAATTTATTCACCTTTAAATAAGTTTATATATTATGACTTCATTGTTGTTTGAAAGTTCCTCAACTTATTCCAGATTCCTGTTTTCTGAAGTGGGATAGCTTTGCTTTGAGTTTTCAAACACAAAGCTGATTTGAGGTTGTCTGTAATTGATTTTGAAAAAACAAAATCCAACTGCATTCAGCACGCATGCTTGTTTGCAGGAATAATGATTTAGTATATTTAAAAAAAAAGGTGAACAGAATTGGGCAGCTAAGCAACTAAATGGGTGACACAGAAAGATGGTGGAAGCAATAATCATGTTGTTTGTTGGGTCTTCTCTATTTCTCCCTTTTTGGACCACCAAACCTGTCTATCTCCATTTCTGTTTATGAAAAGTATGCCTTACTAGTTCTATCTAAAAAGTTCCATTTTTAAAGTATCAGAAATAATAATCACAATACGAGGGACTAATTAGTAAACAAGAACCCTGTTCGGCCGGTTTGAGATATTTAAGAACTGTACATGTAGACTGTAGTACAAAACTCGAAATGAGTAGAACACAACTTACATGGTCTGGAGGACACATCAATGGAATGAGAATGATTGAAAATTATGCTTTGGCGGAGAAGCTATGTGACCCTTGCTGTATTATACCAAGGGGAATATGCAGAACCATGAGGCGCTTCAAGTGTGGGCTGGCAGAACTTGGTTTACTGATCTGCATTGATTCCGAATATGCGGACTTTGTGCATGTTCGGGAATTTGGCAATTACTAGCACCATGACTGCAAGAGTGTTGAAGAAGCGCATAGGGTGCTGGTAGTCTGTTGTGTGGGAAGCAATCAGATACCTGAATGAAGTACAAATATTCAGTGAATGTAGAATAGCTTAACAGCGTCCATACCAGATAACGTATAGAGCTAGATACATGAAAATTAATTACTTCCATAGAATATACTAAATTAAGTAATTCATGAAATTCATATGTTCCTTACCAAATTTGGACAGCACCTTATACCAAAACAATAAATAAAAATAACTACGACACTAAAACAAATAAAAGAATTTGCTTCAAGGAAAAACAGCCAATCACAATTCTGACCGCAATAGTCTAATATCCAGGTGTACAAACAATAAGCTACTTAGGGGGCAATGAATGGAGATACCAAGTTTGAAAGACCTAAGCACTCTCATGCTCTTCCCCTGGCTTATAACCATTCAAACCCTGCAGTACTCAAATCAAATACCTGATAACCCGATAATTTTTTTTTCCAAGAGGATGATAGCTACAGGTTGAAAATCTCCGCAATAAAAGGCTTAATTTTGATTTTTCTGCTTAGTAATGTAAAGCCACAACTAGTTATTGACAGATCACGCAAAGACAGAACTGGAAAAAATGATGACTAAATAAGCTTAAATAATAAAGATCTAAACCAAATCTTCATAACATCTCCACTGTGGTTCATCCGTGCATAGCACTTTCCATAAAATTTCACTTCCATTGTTTTCAAACATATGAGCTTTGGAAGAAAGATTCTAGTACCTCAAGTACAAAAGACTAACCAAGCCAACATCACCTCGCTATCTTAGGCAACTTTATTTTGACGCAGTACAAGTATACAATATTTAAACCGTACACACGACACGATGCAGGGTTCTCATAGTTGAGTCAAATATGAGTCTATGACGCTAAACATCTGCATACAAATCAACGCGTAGAAGAAATACCATCTTTACAGAAAATCTTCGACATGAAAATATGGCAACAAATTTTATAAATCATATCACTAAGTATTTGTACTTACAGAACTACAGGAACAGCGGTTAGAAACTTTCTATTCCACGTTAGTTGCTTGCCATTGTCAATTTCGTCCCACCAAGTCAGGGTATTGTATATACCCTGGTCCTCAGCAAATGATGTCCCCTTTTTCCAGTGAAAAAAGTGATATGTCACCTAACAAAATGAAACCAGGCCAGTAAACATCTTTACCTCACTGGAATTCTTAAATAAACGCCTGCTCCTATTTCACCAAACAAAAATATTTAAACTCGAAAGGTAAAAAAATATGAAAGATAAGACTTCCCTAAATGTTGAGAAACAAAGAGGCATACACCTACATTCTGATACTGGATTCGAAAGCATAAAACTTCCAAGTAAATGAATTTAGCTACATACTATCTCATCTATACATCACTTCCTAAAACGGCAATCAACACAAATGAACAAGATACAGACTGATGCAAACCCAAAATTGGTAACTTCACCTGCAAATAGCAACCTAATAAATCAACGGCTGACATCACGTTTCACATACTAAATCCTAAAAGACTCCAAACACAAAAATGAATATAACCTAGCAGAAACAATTCAACTCCTAATTCACAATACTCCAAAAACATACCCTACTAGATCACCACAAAAAGCAGAAACACACAACAACAGCATCAACAATTCATCATATCATATCAGAAAGTGAAAGACTGACAACCGTCCAGGCCATTCCAGGCGAGCAACCAAAGACAGTCAACACCACAAGCCACTCGAAAAAGAGGATCAAAATGTAAGTAGTCCACACACCAGGATACGTGAACCACTCAGTGTTCTTGTTCAGATCCTTCGGTGGCACAGCTCGCACATACATCGTATCCAAAAACCCACTCTAAAGATCCTTCCTTTTCAACAATTAACAGCTTGAAAGTTGAATCGACACCTAGGATTCCCGAGTTTGCTGACAAAATCTTTGTGAATTAAAAAAGAACGGATTTTTAAGATGGGGTTGGGAGCAGAGATGGATATGGAGTGGGTAGAAACAGGTGTTGAGAGGATCGAGAGTGATGTCGATCGATATGTGTGATTACGTAACGTGTGGAGACCGCAACTTATTCCGGCTCTTCACGCCGCCGCTGTCCCTTTATTCCATCTTCAATTTTATTTATTTTCACGTAATTTTTTTATATTTTATTGAATGAATTTCTTATAACAATAAAACATTCCCTAACACAAAAACCATCCGAAATTTATTTCTGAATTTGTATTTTTATTTGTAAATTTATTATTTAATTCATTCTGAGTGTGAAAAATATTGAAGAAAATTTTCTCCTCCGTACAATTTACTTGAATTTTTTCGATAGTGAATTTCTTGAGGAAAAATGAAACGACCATCTTATGTTATGATTCATCAAAATAAATTCATCGTTTTTTTATGTAAACTAATGGCTTCGAGCGAGACAGATATATTTTAATGATTCGTCTGAGTTTATTGAAATTTATGAAGCGTGCAATGGCATCAAAAGCAGGTGATCTGATTTTGAAGAAATATACAGTACTATCAATGTCAGATTAAGTGAAGGAAAAAAAAATCTCTTACATTAATTTACATAAAATTCCGCAAAACCAAAATAACTACCAACTGCCATTTTATGAAACCCAGCTGCTTTTTAATCCACATTTCTAGTCGACTGGCTCTTAAACATATTGCGTTTAGTCTCCGGTGGATACAGAAGCACTCCGTGCATGTATATGCCGTTTGATACATTATACATGGAGTCTGCGCTAAATGATATACTTAGGAACTTGTGTAACAAGTATGGTTGGTTTTACGGAGCATTCTGGTCGTACGATGAGGAAAATCCCTTGTAAGCGTGGATTTATGTATAACTGGTTTTAAGGCTAGGTGTCTTAATTCTTGTTTCTTGAAGTATGTAAGTAAATATTTATGACGCTTCATAATTTTGTGCAGATTGTTGACGTTGAAAAAAGTGTGCTTTGTCGATGAGGACATGTTTCTGACAGATGACATGTTTAAGAAAGCATACGTGATTGGAGATGGGTATGGCAGTTTTTATTTAGCATGTAATTTACAAAGTCGAAGTTCAAGAGTATCTTAACTGATGATGCCTAGACTTGTCGGTCAGGTCGCTTTCTCCGGGACACATAGCTGGGTGTCCTCAGACACCCTTTCTGAAGACGTTCCATTTCAGTTAGGGAATGTTTTTCAGGTACCTGACCATATTCAAGTATTATTGGCTTGAATGAGCTGAGCGCGCACTTAGTTCCTTACGACCCATGTTTTGATTAATTTCCAGCATGTTCCATCAGACGTTCAGTGTCACTTTTCGGCAGGTATCAAGGTATGTTCATCTTCTTCTTTTTTTCTTTTCAAGAAAATGTTGCTACCTATACGATGTTCTTTTACTATATACATGTCTGTGCTTATTTAAAATGCTTTGATGTTGTTTTTAGACAGTTGCAGTAGTTCCGCTGGAGCCTCATGGTGTTTCTCAGTTTGGATCTTTCGCAAAGGTCAATGCTTGCTTACACTAACATGTTTTAAATCTAGCCTTTAATAGTGTCAACTTCAGTGTTTGATTTTGATTCCTGAGCTTTGCCTGTTCATACTGTTTTAGATCACGGAAAGCGTGGAATTTCTAGATGAAGCTAACAGGCTGTTCAGTGAGATTGAAACAGTATATGAAAGTATCGGTATCGAAAAAGAGAAGGGTCTTAATATGGACTTATTAGAACTAGACGAACTACTGTCTCCTACATGGAACCACCAGCCCGCTTTATATGAATTTCAGCCTCAGATTTCTCAATCAGAACAACTGAGTTTTTCTCCGGTGCTGCCAGGGGAGCAGACTTCAGTTCAGTACAATGAAGAACAAAACACAGACGTTGAACCACAAGAGTCATATTCTTTTGATTCATTTGGATCAGGTGACTTCGACATTTTAGCAAGCCTGCTGGAAGACCCGGAAGAAATTAGTATTGAACATATTTTGGAAAATCCCTGGTCATTTCCGGACAACGCAACAGACGACAATCATCCCCAGGGATATGAAACTAGTGCTGATAATTTCCTAGAAAGTAATGAGTTACTTGATCAGGATTTCGGACATGTTCTGTTGAACGAATCTCTGGCAGTGAGCGACGGTCTCGGTAGCAACATTTTACCTTGCGCCGCGGACTGTAATTTTATTAAGCATCCTTTGCCGAGTCATTGCCAGGACATGTCTAGGTTTGATCAGGTTTCGACCTCAGGATATGGCGTCAGTAATTTTACTCACTCGGAGGAATCATTAATGGGCATCAAAAGAAATATGCCAGATTACTCAACATTATTGTTTAACGGAATTTCTAGCCAGAAGCTTAAATATAATGCGGACTGGAACTCTCTAGGCCGCTCTTCACTGACGCAAGGTACTAAAAGTTTCCCATTGAAATATAAACAAATGGATACATCAAAGGAGGGAATGACAAAAGTTGTCAAGAAGAAAGCGAAACCTGGCGAAGCTCGATACAGGCCAAAAGACCGTGAACTACAACAGAAATTCTATGCACAGCTCAGGTCACTAGTGCCTGATGGCCAAAAAGTGCGCGTTCATAAATCTTTAGACAATGTGTGAAAAAAAAGTATAAACTAAATATTTACAAGATGTGATTTTTTTTACTTCTTCTTTTTATGATAGTGTACGCAAGATGGCTTGCTAAAGCGCACAATCAGGCATATCAGTTTCTTGCAGAGTGTGTCAAAGCACGCAGAAGCGCTGAAACATGGATACCATTCAAAGGTATCACTTTTTTTTTTTTTTTTTTTGCAGAATGAATACTTGGGCAGGCATCTGAAATGACTTTTTTTTTTCCGCAAAAAGTTTAATGGAGAAGGCAGTGCAATTGATTGTCCGCTCGAATCGTCCGAAACCTTCCATAATCCGATCACAGTTAAAGTTCTTTCCTCCCCAGGATATTATGCTATAACGGTAGGATACCGAAGTATAATCCCCAAGAAAATTTATCAAGATTTGAGCACCAATAAAATTTTCTTTAAACACATTATTTCCATATGTTCAGATGATACGGGATGGTAGATTTACACTTTTTGAAACACTTGATATGCTCCGCGGACACGGCTTGAACATCTTGAACGGAGCGATGGAGGCTCAGGAACATAAAATTTGGGCTTATTTCATTGTGGAGGTAATTGTATGATTATACTGCAAAAAAAAAACTACTTAATTTTATTCTGATGAACTTACTGGACTTTTTTTGTTCGCTCATAGACCGTTCTAAACTTATCGAAGGAAGACATACATAGGCTCATTACACAGCTTCCAGACACAAACAGAAGTCAGCACAATCAGAATCTCGACTACTTTCAAGGCCAAAGCGAACTCCATCGTACTAGTGTTAATGTACATTTTCCGCATAATGTCATATAGAGAATCGATACTAAGTAGAATTAAATCCATCAGTAGTTACTAGTTACTACTTACTAGTTAGTAAAACTCTGTCAGCTTCGGAGAAAACCATTGCAATTTACATTTCTCATTTATCACCAAAATTTTCCATACAGTTCGAGTAACATTTTCATATGGATGTTGAAAATTGAGCCGGTTAATTCTCTGGGTTCAATGGTAGCTTTTTTTCTTCTTCAATTGATTGATAAGTGGTAACATGAGTATAAGATCATCATTATAAAGAATACTAAAATCAAGTACAGAACATTCAACTCAAACTCAAAGCTCAGGTCCAGAGGCACTAACAATAACACCACTACCACTCGCGCGCCAATGACAATCAATTATGACAAATTGACAAGTATATCAAGACCGATGACCATCCAATCACTAGATCCAAGTAAGATGGATTGACCTTAAAAAGTCGGGAAAATCTAAGAGAATAAAAAATGAGAAAAAAACACTCATAGGGGCAGAGGAAGAGCCACATCCGTGGAGGAGCAGCCCTACTCCACCCCTGGAGACAATTAATGGCGAGGGGCGAGAGCTGAAGGAGCAGATTTGAGAAGGCCGAGAGGGGAACAAGAGTAGAAATTGATTTTGTTCAGTAGCAATTTTTTTGATTAGGATATCCTAGAATATGCGAATCAACGTACAATACGAAATCACAGTCAGGAATTAGAATCAATTATAGATAATATATAAAAAAGGGAATGATAGTAGCATGTTGGATAGACAATTATTGATAAAAGATTCTCGATTGAACCGGTTCAAATTTGGTGTATATATATACCGGTTCATGAAATTGAAATCAATTTGTGCCCTAATTCTGGAGAGTTCTAGCGGAATTCCAAAGCAAACGATTTCGTCGAATCTGTGAATATGGCGGAAATCAATTTATCTGACAAGGCGTCCACTTCGTCGCTGTTAAACGGTGCTTCGCGAACAATCTGTCATGTGTATGTTTCTTCTTGAATTTGATTTTGTAAGTTGATTTGTTGTTAGTGATTAAGTTGAATTTGATGCGTTGTGGTGTTGCTGTGTTTGTTGATTTGATTATGGAAGGCTATTAATTTTATGCGTTTTAATCTGATTGTGAGTTTAATTGTTGGTGCAGTTGCCAGAAGCAATTTTCGCAATATACATGCCCTAGGTGCAATTCCAGGTACTGCTCTCTTCATTGTTATAAGGTACGCGAAGTAAGATTTTAATTTAGTTTGTTGGATTTTCGCTCGGTCTAATGTGGGTTTTGCGTAAGCTGTGATTGTGGATCAATTTCTGGTATCATAGAACAGGTTATTGATGTTGGTGGTGGGTTTGGTTCATGGAATTTAGTTAACTTTCTTGTTAAAAGGTTTCTATACGCTAATTTGTGGGTTGGATTTTGAGTATTTTAATTAAGCTGTGTGGATAATTTGCTTTGTGCTGCCGAAGAATAGAAGTGCATCTTTGATTATTTTCATCTTTATTGCACTCAATGTTTGATATATCTTCTCCACTAGTATAAAAGGTAATTTTTGGTTATATCAAAAAGTTGCTGTTTTTTCCCCTTACAGACGCACAGCCTGCGCTGCACGGAGTCTTTCATGAGGGAAAATGTAGTGAAGGAATTAGGACAGATGAAACCAGACAATGAAACTAAGCTGAAAATGCTTGATATACTGAAGCGTTTCCACTCAGAAGAAGAGGAGATGGATGACATGGATAAGGATGATGATGATGGTAAGTAATTTCTCATAAGCTTTTTGTTTAACCCAGTGATTACGCAGCGCAGCCAAAATTTTGATTTAGATGGGGTGAAATTTCTTTGGTGCAATCATATTACAAATTTTTGGTCATGTGTTGCTGTTATTGTATGAAGTGGACATTTCTGATCATGCATCTGGAAGTTACATGTTTAGATATATTACAAAATTTGAAAATTCTTTGTTGCATGATGTTGTTGGCTTTTACATTGCGTAGCTAGTATAATGATTCCTTAATTTCTATTCACAAATTTGGTGACTTTATTTGAGGGAGATATCCGCATCCGCTCATGGTATATTAGATATTCTCACTGAAGTTTCCATCTTTTTAGGGACAGCTCTGTCAGAGGAAACTATTCAGAAAGTGCTATCAGGTTTGTTTCTTTGAGAAGACAAATTGACATATCATTTACTTTTTTGCTTTGAAGTTGAAATTTTAAATATGTTCTGACCATTTACGTACATTCCTCACAGGAAGTGAGATCAGCTTTGATGATTTGTCAGCTGAAGAGAAGAAACAGTTTGAGAGAGCTGTGGCATCAGGTGAGCTGAGCAAAATGATTGAACCTTGGGATCCATGGTGGCTTCAACCTTCTGTAAAAAGTTTGTCATTAAGAAAAGATGGAACCCAGCTCATTCAGCCACTTTGGGATGAGGGAGCAGGATCATTATTAGCAGATAATAATGAAACAAATCCATCAAATGCAATTCCACCTGGCCCGGAAAATCCATTACCTCCGATTGAGAAAATCAGCTCAACTAAGCCATCCCCACTTTTGGCTGTTCACCTTGTTGATATTACATACACGTACTGTTTCACACTCCGGCTTTACAATGGAGACTGGCAATCTGATACCATAGGATCAGCCATGGTGGTCTTGAGTTTTTCTTCTGCCATAGGGCAAGGTGCTCTACCAGAGTCCGTGTTTGAAGTAGTGTCACATTGCTTAGAGCAAACATGTTCCTCTAGCTATCGCCACATGGGTGGCTTGCAGTTTGGGTTGGGGGTCCTTGATGATGTGGTTGCACTCCTCACATTAGGAAGACCGGCTTTAATTTGTGCACTATGCGACCTACAGAGGCTAATTCAAGCTGCAGAAAGAGACCTCAAGTCAGAAAAAAGATTAGAAGTGAAGAAAACAGAGCTAAGGACTAAACTAAAGCATGCTGATAGGAAGATATACTTCTTGATGTGCTGGGTTAATGACCAACCTGAGCATACCTGGCCTCAGTTAGCAAGTATTGTTACAACAGAAAAGTGTTCCATAGCTGCTTATGAGGGCACTCCAAATGTGTGGCATTCGAAAGTGAATGCAAAAGCCCCAG
The DNA here is from genome assembly GCA_035048345.1 of Echeveria elegans. NCBI lineage: Eukaryota > Viridiplantae > Streptophyta > Magnoliopsida > Saxifragales > Crassulaceae > Echeveria > Echeveria elegans. The sequence continues at coordinate 300 of JAWWMW010064165.1, read as the reverse complement.
GGAAGGTGGTAATCGAGGAGCTTCAATGACTGTCTGGTTCTATTTTTACTTCGTCTGTTATGGCTCAGTTAATGTTGTGTTATTGGGGCATATCATCCGCACTCGGCTACTGTAACTTGTATGTTTTGCTCGGAAGGGCAAGCTTATTGAGTATCTTATGGTATACCGCGAGAGTATTTGTATTTGCCAGAAAACCTAGACATAGATACATTTAACTCCTAGCAATTGCAGGAGTTTCAAAAGTAAGATCAGAATATGTTGGGACCAATATGAAACCTGTTTTCCAGGGGGGGCAACTTC
>JAWWMW010064156.1:0-15883 GCA_035048345.1 Echeveria elegans | reverse complement strand
GACCAAGATCATGTGATAAATATGAAGAGAATAGGTGAAAATATGCCTAAATAATAGTCATATTTTACACCGATCACTTCTTCATGGCCCGTGTCGTGTTATCCCTTCATGGTCCGCACCATTCTCTGCTTGTTGACACTTTCGACCATCTTAACATCCCAATCACTTTTTGTGATCAATATGAAAGTTGTAGGATTTTGAGTCAGCTTTGTAACAAAATTTGTTTTGTCTCAATCAGATCATTGACGCTTGCTTTGGAAGCTCCAAAGGTCAAAAAGTCCTGATATGTGACATAATTGCTCGTTTCGCTTCCAATGAACACCAAAATCTATACTTGAAGATAAATAACCTGAAATACTAGATAAAAGAGTGAAACAACAACAAATGCTCGAAAAAACTAATAGATTCATAAGTAATCAAGTGAATAATAGGTCAAGAATTTGACTTATCATTCAGGTCTAAGGACCGGGTCGGATCTTACTCTTCCCAAGATATAAAGATGAGCATGTACGGGTACATTGCACGGATATATAAGATATGCATGATAGTTACATATATTTGTTGTTCCAACGTTAGCTATGTGTGACATTTTCCTAGTCAACAACCATTTCCATGAAGAGACAAAAGCTCAAGAATTCTCTGAAGGGACGTCAATATTCCGCCAGAAATTCAAACATGAGATACGGTAATATCTTATCAAATCTAACCATGCAAGAAAATTAGAATATTGCTAAGGACGAAGATAGAGGAGTATATTCGCCAGAAAATCAAATATTTGTTAAGGAAATTCAGCAATATTCAATCTCAAGATAAGGATATATCCTCGTCCTGTTTTGGGAAAGTCAGGTAAGTGATTTGTGGCTAGGGCTGCAGTATATATATGTGGAGATATTGCATGCAGCAAGTGGACGACTCACGACACAATTCATCCAGACGTGAAGCTACATTCCGACGAGCACAATTCAGCAATACAATCACAGATATCCAAGGTAATTCATTCAATCATCGTTAAACAAGTCTGTCAACAGAATCTTCATGAATGTATTAGTTCATTCAGTTAGACAGTTAATCATGCACACCAACAAGGGATAGTTGAGGAGTCCTTTCGGGAGATAGGATGTGCATATAGGTGGGTTTGGGAAAAATTATCTTTGTTGAGTAGTAACGGGATGTTACACCTACGGGAGTAGGTTTTTCTGTATAGTTTAGAATATGCGTTAAAGCGGGAGGCTTTGTACTAAGACCTAGTGATAAACTACTGAATAAAAGAAATACTCTTGTGATCGGGAGGATCACTAATATTGCGTGTGGATTAATATTTCATTTGTGTAATTAATTGTGTGCTGAGTAAGACAGGTTTCTAAACATCAGTAGATCAAATTGCAAAGCGCTCCAGGAAGCACTCTTCAGTATCTGGAATTGTCCTGTTCAGGGAGAACAAAATTTCAATTGGTATCAGAGCAGGCTACTCGACATACAGAGTAGGTTTAGCTGAAGAGATATGTCGGTTCGTGAAGGTGCAAATGTGGGAAGACCCCCACTGCTGGAAAATGAAAACTTTGGTTACTGGAAAGCTAAGATGCGTGCATTCATCCGAGCACAGGATGAAATGGCTTGGGCTGGTATTACGTCTGAATGGAAGCCTCCTATCTTGACCAACCCAGATGGAGTCACTTCTCTCAAATCAGAGGATCTCTAGACAGAGACGGAGAAGCGGGCTGCCCTAGGAAATGTCCGAGCTTTGAATGTCATTTTCGCCGCTGTAGATTCGGACAACTTTTGATTAATCTCAAACTGTGAATCAGCCTATTGTGCTTGAGAAGCTCTCCAAGTTGCCTATGAAGGTACATCCAAAGTGAAAATCTCTCGTCTTCAGATGATTACTTCAAAATTTGAATCACTCAGAATGAAGGATGACGAGACAATCACTGAATTCAATGCAAAATTGAAGGACATTGCAAATGAATCAGCTATGCTTGGAGAAGTTATGAAGGATGAAAAACTGGTGAGAAAGGCTCTCAGGTCTCTTCCCTCTAAGTTCGACATGAAGGTCACTGTCATCGAAGAAGCTCAAGATGTAACCACTATGCCTCTCCATGAGCTCATGAGATCCTTACGCACTTACGAAATGAACTTGGCTGACAAAGCACCATCTAAAGGAGGATCTACATTGGGTCTAACTGCTGAAGAGTTTCAGAATTCTCCTGATGAAATTGAGGAGTGTGATGATCTGGCTATGTTTGCCCGGAGATTTAACAAGTTCTTCAGATCATACACATGGATTCTGGAACTCATACACATGGATTCACATGGATCAAATTTCTGGGAGAAAAGAGTGAAGCGGCTAGAGTCATAATCAACTTAATTTCTGAACTCCAAACAGACACTGAGCTCACTCTAAAATCCATAAGGAGTGATCACGGTAAAGAATTTGAAAATTATGAATTGTCTATTTTCTGTAATAAACATGGAACAAAGCATCAGTTCTCCGCTCCAATCACCCCTCAATAGAATGGAGTCGCAGAAAGAAAGAACCGCACCATCCAGGAAGTGGCTCGCGTCATGCTCCATGGAAAGAAAATCCCTTTAAAGTTCTGGGCTGAGGCGATGAACACCGCTGTGTACACCATAAATCGGGTTCATCTCAGACCGGGAACAGAAAAGACTTGCTACAAAATCTGGAAAGGAAAGAAGCCGACGGTCAAACACTTCCATGCATTTGGAAGCACTTGTTACATCCTCAGAGATAGAGAATATCGGCACAAACTGGACCCTAAGAGTGATGAAGGATTCTTTCTTGGTTACTCAGAAAGGAGTCGAGCATTTCGTGTTTTCAACCTTCGTTCCAAATGTGTCATGGAATCCATAAATGTGAAGATCGACGATCATGAGGATGATGAGGACGTCATCCTTTCTGAAAGAAGCCCCGATCCACCTTCTGACAATACTCCTCAAGTGGAACCATTATCAGATGCAGCAGGAGAAAATTCTGAATCTGACAGCAATGCTGAAGAGGACTCCTCCAAAGGAGGTGACATTGACGTTTCCGACTCTCAAATCAAATATGCATCTAAGAAGATTCAAAAAGAACATGACCCTATCAACATCATAGGAGACATCCACGAGGGAATAAAGACCAGAGGGATACGGCTTGACTACAGCAAACTCATAAGTGGATCATGCTTTCTCTCATCGGTGGAACCAAAAAATATTAAGGAGGCCATTAAAGATGAATACTGGGTGCACGCCATGCAGGAAGAGCTTGCAGAGTTTAAACGTAACGAAGTTTGGGAGTTAGTGCAACGTCCAGAAGGAGTAAATGTGATAGGAACTAAATGGGTCTACAGAAACAAGTCAGATGAGAAGGGAAATATAACTAGAAATAAGGCCAGACTGGTTGCGCAAGGATATACCCAAGTGGAGGGAGTAGACTATAATGAGACGTTCACTCCAGTGGCACGATTGGAGGCAGTTCGTCTGATGCTCGCTCTAGCATGTCACCTTGACATCAAACTATATCAAATGGACGTCAAGAGTGCCTTCTTAAATGGATGCATAAATGAGGAGGTATATGTTTCGCAACCCAAAGGTTTTGAGGATCCTCACTTTCCAAATTATGTTTACTGGTTGAAAAAGGCATTATATGGGCTGAAGCAGGCGCCCAGAGCTCGGTATGAACGTCTTACATCCTTTCTCATCAACCATGGCTATGTGCGAGGAGTAGATACAACACTCTTCATCAAAAGGTATTTGTTTCTCTAGTATTAGTGAAATAGGATTCTTCATGGAGAGATTACTTTACATGGAGAGATTACTATACTCTTATCATGTCTTTACTAAATGGATTGAAATCTTATGAGCATGATATGATGGATGCAATTGCTGAAGGATCAATTATGGATTTTTATCCCGAGGAAGTATGAGAACTTATCTATATGAGGGCAGCGTAAACAAAGTCATACGAATTCCTGGAATCAAAGTATCCTGCACACCAAGAGAACACCCATTACATTGCACCAGAGTGGGAACATAGGATGCAGTAGATAAGTGACATGCTTTCCAAACTTGTATAACTAATGTCTCAAGTCATAAGTATCATGCCGGAAGAGCAGTCATCGTCGCAGGAAAGCGCAAGCAGGCCACTTACGCAGACCAAATGCATGACCAATCCAGTTGCACAACCAGGAGATATTGCGCAGCCAGTTGCGCAAGCGCAGAATTACATAACCGGTGATACTCAAGCATCCGATAAAGGAATTTATCAATTGAACGACATAAGTAATGAATTCTTAGACACGATTTTCAAAGCTGAAAGCATTGAAGAAGTTTGCGCGGATAAGGAACAAAAGTCTTTGCCCACGCCGATTGTTATGGATGATAAGACCGCAAGTGATTCAGTTGTTGAGGAAGAAGAACCAGACATCATGCAAGACGAAGATGAGTCGAGTGAAGTATTGCAAGTAGTGCCTACCACGTGCAACGAGGATATCAACATGGAAACAATAGAAATAATCTCTTCGCAATGCTCAGACACGATTACGGAACAAAGAATTGTAGTAATCGGTGATCTCCTTCAGTCGACTAGTTGTCCTCTCAACTAGGAACCATCTATCTCACAACTAATCTCCTTCAGTTGTCTAGTTGTCCACACAACTAGGAATGATTTCCCGTAACCTTCTTTAAAAGATATGAACTCGTCTTTAAGGTGTTTGTACAAAAGATTTTGACTTAAGCTTCTGAAATTGATATCGTCCTCAAGAGTCTGCTTCCTATTTATATGCATCAAGGGCTTTGTCGATTTCCTATTTCGGATTAGGAAAGCTGGACGAATTGCTAAGTCTGAGTAACACTAGAAATCCAAATATCTGGGACCTTAGGAAAGTTTCTTAATTTGATCTTTTTGGAAACATTACCAAATCCTAACCCCGAAATGATTTCCTTTTTCTGGGTCGACTTCCTAATTTACGCTTTAGTAAGTCGACATACTCCGCTTGCTTTTAGGAAATCATCAGCAATTGCTTCTGCACTTGATATAGCTATTGTCTTCTTGCATTCTTCTGTGAGGTAAGATAAATGAGTTTCAAAGTTATCTATCACTTTGGTCTTAAGGAACTGAGATAACTATCCATATGAAGCAGCTGAATGTACTTCAGAGTTGTGTGGACGAGGAGGGAACTGTGCTGGAGGCTGAACTTCAGCTTTGCCTGTAGATTTGAATATTGACGGACGCGCAATGTCCAGAAAATGTTCACCTCCAAACAACAAATAATCTACCACAAACTTCTTTACTACTCCTGATAATCTGTCTGTTGATAACTGATATGCGGAGCTTGATACATGACAATGTCATAGATGAGCAACAGATTTCCAATTGTCTCCTTCACATTTTTGGAATCGATCAAGTTTACAATATTATCGAAGATTATCTGGCCAATATTGATTGGCAACTTCCGGCTGATAGCAAACATTAGATGACCATAGCAAGGGTGATGTGTTGCTCTAGATGCACAGGAATTGAGTTTGACGAACTGATCATGAATAGAACTGCATGCAGAGATGTCGTCAAGCTTTCCCTGATTGTCGATGCTTCCTCCCAATCCAGAACCTTTCCTCCAGTGATCACATCAGCTATGTGACTCAGGTCGGGCTTCTCAGCATCCTTCGAGACACTCTTCAATCCAAAGTGATGGTTGATCATTCCAGGAGAGATCAATATTATGACGCCTCTCACATAGACTATCGCATAGTCTGCTGAGGTGGGATCTCCGAAGGATGGGGTCAGGTTCCATACGACTGTTGGATCTTTGGTTTCCTCATGCTCAGAAGATTCCACTAATTCTGACTCTTCTGATGAATCCTTGTTTTCTACTGCAGTTGTCTTGCTGACTATCTCTGACAGTGGAATAATGTCCTCTCGATCAATCAACTTTTCCTATGTGCAGGAACTGTTTCGGACTGGATAACTGGAGCAGGAGCTTTAGATGAAACTTCATCTGATAGAATGACTACTGGTAACTGAACTTCATAGCTTTTTGAAGGCTCATCATTAAAACTCTCAGTCTCTTCTTCTGAACTCACTAACTTTTTTGATATGGGTTGGCCAGCATCTACCGTCTTGACTGCTTCTTGGACTGAATAGGCTAAGGGTTCTTGCACATCTGTCTTGAATGAATCAGGGATAGGTTCTTCTTCTTATGATAAAGTTTCCTTTTTTCTAGAACTAGAACTGGCTGGTGTAGCTTTTGAGCTGCTTGGTTGTTCTGGGATCGCAGCATGAAAGATGATGTTTCTCTGATGTCGTACAGACCACTGATGAAGGTTTGGACAACGAAACTTTTTCTTCTTTTGAAACATCGGTGTTAGGTCTAGTTTCTAAAGATCCTTCTTTAGCAGATGAATGACCTTCTTCTGAAATGGATTCCAAGGGTTTAAAAGTCCGAGGTCTTCCTCCCTTCTTCTGAAATGTCATACTGATTTTTTTTTCTCAACCAATGTCTCCCCATAAGTCTTGACTTTATCTACACCAGGGTTAGAAATTTCAGAAGGTAATTGAACTTATGTAGAAGACGATACTTGAGATAGAGGTTATTCTGAAATGAAGATCATTCTATTAGTTTCTGGAACTTTCAGAAGGAGTTCTTTCAGATTTGTAGTAGCACTCTGAGAGGGTTCTTGAGACGATGACGCCACCGGAAGAATGACAGGTGCTCCTTCAGATGTTGCAGAGACGATCCGTTGTGACTTCCTTCCTCTAACATATGATTTCTTCTCACCAGCCTTGGTTTTTTTTTTCTCCAGCCATTAGATTTTGGGAAAGATTGAGACTTTATCTGATTTTTGTAGAAGATTTATGGTTTGGAGCGTATGTGAGAAGTTGGAATGCCTAGAGATGAGTATTTATACTCTACAATTTTGTTACCGTTTTTTAGCTTAGTTGCCGTAGTAACTCGGGTGAATTTCGAATGACGACGCTGGAGCTTCAGGAGATTTCTCTTCAACGTTCGAAACTGCAGATGGATAGATGGCTGACGTTTCGACAGACATGTGTTAGCTTCTGACTGGACCTTAGACTCCGCTGCAAAAATGAAACTCTAGATGCAACCTGAGCTGTTGGATTGATTGTAGATCCTTAGTTTGTAATATAAAGACCCAATACAATTCTAAGTGCCTTTGCGAACATGTCAGTTAATTATTTTTCGGTGGACATGTATTCCATTCCTCCATGCTTATAACCGTGTTCCCCTACTGATGATAGGAATCTTTCCTGACGTCTTCCAAAGCTTGGTGCAATATGATCATTACCAGCACTCTGTTTCACTGAGCATGGAACATATTGTCTAGTTCTCTGGCGAACTGGGTTGTACTGAGCAACATGAGTCCTTTCTCTAGGTCGAGCTCTAGGTAGTGCTTTAGATTGTACTTTAGACGCTGGTGTTGGTGAGCTCCAGAAATGTGAAACCTTCTTAATCTCTTCATAGGCCTCAAGTTTTTTTTGGTATACTTTTAAAAAATTTAGCACACTTAGTTAGAATATGACATGATTTACTACAGTAATAGCACACCCGAGTATCTTTACTTTTGAGTTTGATTGGACCTTCAGTCCATCTTATAGGTGCCTCTGTAATAGTTGCTGGAACGAACTTTGTTTCTACTGCAGTTTCTTGTCCTTCTGAACCAAGACCTGGATGTCCTCGTTGATTAAGTCTCTGAGCAGCAAGTACCTTGCTCAAGTCTCTTGATCCCGTACTCATCGTTGTAGTAAACTTCTTCTCTTGCGCTCGCTCATATTTGGTTACTTTGTGACCATCAACTTCTTCCTTTAACTGTTCCCCGAGCGTAGTCACTTTCTCTTAAAGTTTTACAATCTTCTCATCTAGCGATTGTTTATGAATCTTAAGATTGCAGGATTATTTGAAAAGTATAGAGTTTACTTTTAGAGTCTCAGTCCATTGCTCAAACAGTTCAGCAAATTTCTCAACTATAGCTTCATCTGTCGGGTCCTCATCCGAAACAGTGTCACTGGTTACATTTACCGTCTTTCCTTCAGATAAGGATGTGAGAGCCATTAAGTTATTCTTTTCCCCATCTGACAGACTGAATCTGACTTTGTGGATTTTACAACTATTGCATTCTTCTTTCTCTTGAGAGCAGTAAGGCACTCGCTCTTAAAGTGATCGTATCCCTGACATTCATGACACTGAAGTTTGTCATAGTAATCTTCAGCGTTGTTCTTCTCAGTCTTATCCTTCTTTTGGTCATTATTCTGAGTGCTTCTGTAATTTTAACTGCCTGATCTCAGATTGTCTTTCTGTTCATCTCTTCGAATTTTGAACTATCTCTTGACAAACTTTTCTAGCTTTCTAACCATTAAGGCAACGTCTTCTCAGATCGAGCTTCAGAAGGGCCTTCAGAAGGAACATCAGCCTTCAATACAATATTGCTGATAAGTTTCTTATCACCTTCCGGTTTGCAAGCCAGGTTCTCTAACATCCGTAGTCTCCCATTAGTTCATCAAGGCTGAGTTTGGAAAGATCTTTGGAATCGTTAATGAGAAGATCTTCATGTTGAAACTTGCTGGCAAAGATATCAGTGTTTGGACTTCATCACTCATAGTTTGTCCTAAAGCAACAGCTACAGTAGATATGTCCATAAGTCGAGCTGTCAAGTCAGCTATAGATTCTCGATCTTCCATACGCAACTGTTCAAATTTTGCAGTGATCGTATGAAATCGGTTTTCCTTGACTTTGGACGTTCCTTCAAATTAAGTGCACAAAATTTCCCACGCTTTCTTCCCGGATTTGCAGTTTGTGATGAGCTTGAAATTTTCTCATTCTTAGCAGCAAACAGACTATTGATGGCTCGTGAATTGAATACTGCGTGTTCCTTCGCTTCTTTCGTCCATGCAGATTTCTTCTTGGATTCAAGTTCTTCTTTCGTGTTGGTAGCAACAGGGTTCCCATGCTTCTTCTCCGATAGACCTTGTGAACGCCTCCATTCTGGATTTTCAATATCCTAAATTTGTGTTTTTGTCGAGCAGCGGTGGGCGAGAGATAATTTCTTCTTCTTGGATAGACATTTTTAGTTGTTGATCGGTACTCTGTCATGTCAAGTAGAGGCTCTGATACCACTTGTAATTATGTTGGTGTAATAGAATGTTTTCCCAGTTGCACTTATATGTGTAACTGTAGCCTGAGTTGTAGTTAAAGCTTCAGATATTCAGTATATAAATAGCTCAATTATCTTAACCCACGTCGGCAATTAACCTAGTGGAGAGTCTAGCTCAGTAGTGTTCACTTATTGACTTCTTAGAACTTTTACAATGATCTTTTCTACTATTCTAATAACCTATATAAGATCTTTTATACTTATACTAGCAACCTACACATGATCATTTATGCTGTCCTAGCAAGCTTTACAACTCTTTCAACTCAGATCACACTACCTATACTATCTTTCTCCAACATTATAGCTAGAACAGCTCAAGCGCTTCACGTCTCCTCGAACTGATTTCCTTCAGTCAAGTAGTTGTCCTCTAGACTAGGAACGATTTCACGCACAATTGATCTCCTTCAGTTGTTTAGTTGTCCGCACAACTAGGAATATTTCCCACAACCTTCTTTAAAAGATATGGACTCGGCTTTAAGGTGTTTGCGTAAAAGATATTGACTTAAGCCTCTGAAATCGATATCGTCCTTGCAAGTCTGCTTCTCTATTTATATGCATCAAGGGCTCTGTCGATTTCCTATTCGGATTAGGAAAGCTGGACGAATTGCTAAGTCCGAGTAGCACTAGAAATACGAATATATGGGAGCTTAGGAAATTTCCTAATTTGATCTTTTCAGAAACATTACCAAATCCTAACTTCGAACTGATTTCCTTTAGTAAGTCGAGATACTTCGCTTTATTTTAGGAAATCATCCGTAATTGATTTCGCACTTGATTTCGAAATCTGCGATTCTGCGATCTTACAAGCTGAGCTGTAGCTCCATCTTCAGTATCATCTTCAGCTTTGCCTACAACTTTATCTTCAGTTTTACTCCAAATGATGTCACACATCATTAGACCAACAACTGGGAATTAAATAGACTGTAGTGGGAGTGACAACTGCTGACAATGTAAGTTTTGCTTTTCACAAAAACTTTAGTTCATCACTACCTAAGCACGAATATGGATCAGGATCAACTTTCTCAGGATAGTAAATACTTAGCAACAATACATGCAATTCAAGATAAAGTTTGAATGAATCTAAAAAACATTTTGAAATCTCTTTTCATTTCTCCAATTAATTTGATTCCAAACAAACCCAGAAAACAGTTGCTCGCGAAATAGGAAATCCAACAACAACATTGTCGTTCCATTCATCCTCAAGCAGCTTTTAATGCCCCCAAAACGAGAAACACCTTATTGAACACAGATATATACATCAACGATATCAAACCAAATAGCAAGTTCATCCTGCCACTATCATTCCATCCATCTATCTTCAGACATAATTTTTTTTATATAATATGAAACTAAATGGGTGGATTTCTAATATTTGTTTTCTGAAGTATTGAATGTTTTCGAGTTTTTTTCTTATTGTTTATGATTTTTTTTGAACAAATTTTCGATGAGTAAGTGTTTTTAAATTGCCGTGAGTGATTTTTACAAGTTTTTTTAATGGGTGTATCTGAGTAAATATCGAGTTTTACGGGTGGCTTTTAGAAAAACTCGTATTTTACAGGTGATTTCCGATAATAAATCCTACTTTTTTTAGTGTATGTTGAATTAAATGTCAAAAGAGAAATTTTTATTTATCTACAATGTGTAGACACAAGGGTGTCAAAGGTGAACGTGTATGTTTTAAAAACAAATCCAAATACTTTCGTAAGCTTACAAGAGGGAAAGAGCGGTAAAAGCGGCTACATTTTAAAGCCCTTGTAATCGTAAAATCGTTGTGAAATACTTAAACCTTCAACCTTATTAGGTGAAAGCATTGTGGAATAATCCATATTCGACAGTTTATCTCATAAACGCCGTAAATGTATTTACATTTCACATCATTTTTTTGTCCAAAAGGCGTTGTGGAATACGTGACCTTCGACAACACTTACTAGACAAAACCGCTACTGAATATGTCGAGTAGGCATCAAAAATAAAATTTTATGTTGAAAAACGAATTTAAATTGATTATTTGAATTAATATAAATTTTAATTCAATTCAATTTATTTAATTGGGCATGTCAACACTTAAGCCCAGGTTGAGAAACCCAAAAGTAGTACGAGCCCGCTAAGTTCTCTATAAATAGAGACCTTCAGTATCATAATCAAGCATCAATCAGATTCGTAAAAAAGAGGGAAGAAAACTCTGAGTCACGCCTTCCGCTTTCTTACAGTCAACAATGTGCCACATCCAGCATCGCCTGGTAGAATAGAAGCAATTAGACTTCTGTAGCTCAAATCCTTCAACGTCCAGCTAGGATCAAATCATCAAGACCCTAGCCGACCTCAAACACAAAATCATTTAACGTCCAATGAGATCAAGTCACTAAGACTCTCGCCGACGTCAAACAAAAAGTCAACATACAACAATTTGTCGTAGAATCAGAGGACAATAGAGATTGTACTTGCAACTTACAAATCAACAATACAAGATTTATTTGTTTCCTTTATTTTATATTTTTATAAAATATTATGACTACAAATTTTGGTGAACCCGACGTGAAACTATCTACCTCTCATCCATACGGTACAACCAAAGTCTACAACTACTACATAATGTCTGCTCAGCCGACCAGTTCTTCCACTCCAAAGCAATCACATGTTGCTCCTGTAACTCGACAATCCACCGCTGTTTTCGCCAACATGCCACCCTCCGGTGTCTGCACTAGGGCAATGGCAAAAAAGATGACCATCAATGCTGCTGCCAACCTACAAGCTGCCAAAATACCAACAACGGAGCGCACATACACGGTCTCCTCCATTGTTGCTGCAGCCACTACCGTGATAGCTTCAAATTTGCCAAAACAGAAGAAAGTGCAGAAGTTACCATATCACCCTCACCAACCGGGAGGGTGGCTTCATAAAAAGAGCGAGACCCTTAAATAACACTGCGCAACTTCTGTCATGACTGTAGGGGTTATTACTATAGAGGAACAAATGCAGAAGATGAAGAAGATGCTATAGCAAGTCCTGAAGAAGTCATGGTTGTCTCAACCAACAACACTTCTTTTATAAAGGTTACTACAAAAGACTTCAATCATGACCAGCATACGCTGAAAGAATTACTAGGCAAAGAGTATTCCATCCCACACTCGGATCTGTCAAGCAGCTTAGATGATTTGTTGGAAAATGACATTATTCACTTGCCAGAAACAAAGCATCCTGATGAAGTCAAGATGACCAACAATCTCAAATATTGTCGTTATCATAGAATGATTAGTCACAATATTGAAGATTGCGTAACTTTAAAGGAGATTATTATGAAGCTGGTTAGAGAAGGAAGAATCGTGCTAGATGATGATGATACAGTAGAAACAAATCACATCACTATAACAACCTGCAATAACCCACTTCAGAAGGTGCATAAAGGGCAAGGGCAAACGATCCAGTGTGACAAGCTTCCACCAGTAGAAGTTTGGGTCCAAAAGCCATTAAAATTTATAATGTCAACAATTCATAATCTGCATGATGCACCGCAAAGCTACGAAGAAGTAGGCGACGCTGAAGGATGAACCGTGGTAGCTCGAAAAAGGCCAAGGAAACAAATGAGACTTCAACCAGAAACTATTCCTCGTAGAATCAAACTCTGGGGCAACATAAGACGAAAGCAGAAAAAGCATAAGAGAGTCGTAAAGCCACATGCGACATCCATTAATCATTCAAAACATGATCCACAAACTCTTGTCAACTTAAAGAATTTCTTCACCAAAGGTTACTTCAAAAAGGACAACGCAACATCAGTGGCGACGAAGAAACACAATGAAGAGACCGAAACACTTCAAATTGAAGTTTTGACCGTTAAAAGGCCACAACTGCAAAATCTTCAAGAAATTACTAAAACGCCAAATGCAATAGCACACCCGTTGAAAACAATGGCCACCAATCCAATGGCGCAGGCGCAGGGTGAAATTAAGAATTGAAATTCAAACGTTCTCGAGCAAGAGGATAAACTTCCCGCCACGCTCCCGAACAAGAGGATAAACTGTCCGTTACGTTCCTGAGCAAGAGCATAAACTGCCCGCCACGCTCCTAAGCAAGAGGATAAAAGACAATTCAATCTTCTAAGCAAGAGGATAAAAGGCAAATCACGCTTCTAAGCAGGAGGATAAAATGCAAATCAATCTTCTAAGCAAGAGGATAAAAGGCAAATCATACTCCTAAGTAAGAGGATAAAAAAAAACTCAATCTCCTAAGTAGGAGGAAACGGCTGAACAAAAAAATGTACGCTCCTGGCCCGAAAGAGTTAAAATTGTAAACGAGTTAAAAATAAAAAAAAAGATAGTCAAACTCAGCAAGTCCCTCAAGTCTTAGAACGTTTGCTGAAAGGTGGTGGCTACGAAGTTTCTCCCAGATGTGATCCTCTTTCAATAGAGTCTACTACATGACTTCAAAGTCGCTTGAGCAGACTAGAGACTCCACGCTTCTGAGGAGACGACATGTGAAAGTTGATCATCATCATCATAAATACTCTTTTGTGTCACAAAAAATACTTCAAAGCTCCACAGAAGCAACAGACAAGGCTTGAAAGCAGAAGCGTCGCTATTAAAGTTCCATCTGTTTCCATAAATGTTGATCAAACCGCGGCCAACATGACACCTTCATACAGAAAGGAGGATGAGCCAGGGGCAGACGTTTGCACTTGCTTGTTTGTTGATAACCTAAACACATTCAAAAGTATTCGAATACTCACAAAAAGTAATGCCTCCAAGTTGGCTTTTCTCTATATTTCCGTACGAGTTTCAAGTGGTTGCCAGACACCTCTTCCAATGCAACAGGAGGCCGATGGCTAAGCAATCGGTGGTTGTGAAAGAAAAGATGTTTGGGCAACTATCGATGGTTGTGCAACAAAAGACGGTTCAAACGGCGGTTGTGCAAGGTGGCTGAAGCAAGCGGCTGAGCAGGTCGAAGTTGGCTAGGCAAGTTGAATCAGTATTGTTGTGCAAAAGGGCTGTGCGATGAACGGTAACTGAAACGTCGGTGGTTGTGCAGCAAAAGCGATTGGACAGGTCAAAGTTGGTTGGGCAGGTTGAATCAGCACGGTTTTGCAAGGCGGCTGTGCGACGAATGACGGTTGAAGCAAGCGGCTGAGCATGTCAAAGTCGGCTAGACAGGTTGAATCAACACTGTTATGCAAGGCGGCTGCAGCAAGCGGCAGAGCAGGTGGAAGTTGACTGGGCAGGCTATATCAGCACTGTTGTGCAAGGCGGATGTGCGACGAACGGTGTTTGTGCAAGAAGAATGGCTGAGCAGGTCAAAGTCGGCTAGGCAGGTTGAATCACCACTGTTGTGCGAGGCGGCTGTGCAACGAATGGCGATAGAAGTAAGCGGTTGAGCAGGTCGAAGTTAGCTGGGTCGCTTGAATCAGCATTGTTGTGCAAGGCGGCTGTGCGACGAATGGCGGTTGAAGAAAGCGGCTGAGCAGGTCGAAGTCGGCTGGGCAGGTTGAATCAGCACTATTGTGCAAGGCGATTGTGTGACGAATGGCAGCTGATGAAAGCGATTGAGCACGTCAAAGTTAGCGTATTAATCAAGGCTGCGAGATGATAAATGAAAACAAATTCGCTGAGGTGCTGAGCCACAAAGCAAGTCAATCCGTCAGAAGAATGACACAAGTAGGCTTCAGTCAGGAAAAAAAATAAAAGTCTACAAGAAGAGCATGGTCTGCCTGCTCGGCTTTGACGCACATGCTTGGCTGCTGCAGGCGTTTTCTTCACATGCTGCTTTTACGTTGTCATGGCTGCTAGCGGAGAAGTGCATGCCTGCTTTGACGTGTATGCTCGGCTTTGACATGCGTGCTTGCGGAGACGTATTTGCCTGCTTCTTGGCTTCGAGGTCCCTGCTTCTTACGTCAAAAGCAGGCACCTCAGGATTGGCGGCCCTGTTCCCGTGAAAGCAAGCACACACGTGAAATATGTAAGAAATGGAATCTGCTGTCGCAAAAAAAAAAAAACAAAAAAAAAAAAAGTTGAAGAAGAGAACAGAGTCGCAGACATGTTGCCGGTGATGTTTTCTCAATGGATTTAGAGGAATTCATGGGTGGTTATTTATATGTAGCAGACTAGACCCTTTGATGATTATATACAACGAAGAAAACCTTAACGGATTAGGACTTGGTCTTGGAAAATTATCAAGAAGGGAGTATCAAGATGCAGCGGGATCATTATCTAAATTTCATAAATCAAATTTAGATAACTCTCCCTGAAAAAAAATCAGTCGATTGGAAATTTTGGTTTTGGAGTTCAGATAGAGTAGTCATTCGCCAAGTTGAATAATGACAAACAAATGATGTGGGTAGAGGTGGTAAATTGGACCATTTATATAAATGGTCCATAAATAGTCCATTAAAAAATCCATTTACAACCCATTAACCATCCATTTACAATTGATTTAAGGGTTTATTACCGGAAACCAACCGTAAAATACGGATTTTTTCAATAGACACCCATAAAATGGGATATTACCAATAGCCACCAATTAAAATATTTTTTTACCAATAGCCACCCATATAAAAATAATCACTTCAATAAACACCCACCCGTCGAAAAATAATTCATAAAAAATAACAAATAAATTCAAAAATATTCAAAACTTTAGAAAATAAATAGAAAAAAGCCGATCATTTAGTTTCATATTTAACAAAAAAATTATGCCTTAAGAATATTTTTGTATAAATTTAATTCGA
>JAWWMW010064148.1:0-25693 GCA_035048345.1 Echeveria elegans | reverse complement strand
AACAACATAGACTGTCTTTTTCGATTGGTGTGCATTTGTCTATGGATATTTTAGATTATGTACATGCTGATTTGTGGGGTCTGATAAGTATGTTTCACATGGTAACAGTAGGTATTTTCTGAGCATAATAGATGATTATTCTAGGTATGTATGAACTTACTTGCTTAGAACTAAAGATGAGGCTTTTGATAAGTTCCAAGAATGAAATGTTTAGAAGAAAATCAAACAAATAAGAAGCTGAAAATCTTTAGGACAAATAATGGTCTTGAATTCTGTGATTCTTTATTTGATACATACTGTTATGAATGTGGAATTTTAAGACATAGAACAGTTAGGAATACCCCTCAACGGAATGGGGTGACTGAGAAAATGAATAGGACCCTTCTTGATAAAGTTAGAGCTCTTCTTCTTACTTCAGATTTTGCCAAAGGTTTTTGGGGTGACGCATTAGCTACTGCCACATAATTAGTAAATAGATGTCCAAATAGGACCTTAGAGTTTAAGTGTCTGGGGAGGTGTGGAGTGGTAGAAAACCTGACCTTAGTCATTTAAGGGTATTTGGATGTGCAGCCTATGCTCATCAAAAAGAGGGTAAGATGGATCCTAGGTCAATAAGGTGTATTTTCTTAGAATATCAGTTAGGTACAAAGGGATATAAGCTTTGGGATTTTAATTCTAGAGGAATTAAAATAATAATCATTGGGGAAGTAGTGTGTGATGAGAATACCATCCCCTGTAAAGATACAACTAAATTTTCAGCCTTGGACAATGTTCCAGGAGAGCCTGGGAGAGTTGCTATAGAAGTAAAACCATTAGTAGATGGAGCCTTAGTACCTAAACCTGATGGAACTGACCTAGAAATCCCTGAACCTAGCCATACTCAGCAAGGTCAAGAGGATCCGACTGCTGATCCTGATCAAGGAGTAGAACCTGAACCACGTGGTCGCTAATGTTTATATAAAATTAACACTTAGCCAATTTTTTGACTCTGTCACATTTTGTATTAACTTTTAGCGACAACATGGTCGCTAATATTATTATATATTTAAGAAAAATGAATAAACATTAATATGAACTGATAAAATAAATAAAAAATGACATTAGGGACCACGTGGTCGCAAACTTTTGGCGCAAAAAATTTCTCTTCATTATTAGCGATGACGTGGTCGCTAATGAACGACGCCAAATTTTTAGCGCCAACATTACCGACCACGTGGTCGCTAAGTGGACGCTAAAATTTTTTGGGAAATTTGGCACCGAAATTAACGTCCATTTTGTATTCTGCGACCACTTATGCGTGGTCGCTAAGTTGTGGTCGCTAAACCGCCAGTTTAGTGTAGTGTGAACTTGAAACATTCTCCAACCAACCTCATTTTGATTAATGAAACCAAAGTACGGATGCATTGAGAAGTGATCGAACATTGAGATAATGGATGCACTCATTCGCAGTACTGATCCAGAAAGATTTGTGAGTGGGGTCAATGTTCAACCTACATTTTTCTATAAAATGAAAAAAATTTGCTTATGATTATTCAATATGATTTTTCATTTTCTTGAAGTACTCATTCTTCGAAGTAAGTTTAACTCGAAAAGTAACGAGTATAAACATACAAACCAAACTGTGTACATAAATTTAATATGTACGTTTGTATTTTTATAAGTATTAGTTTCCTACTTTTCTTTCTAAATGTAAATACTTATCATTAAATAAATTATTGGGTCATATGAAACTTGTTGGGATTAAATTTTGAAAATTAATATATAACTAATCAAAATTTTCAAAATAAGCGGTCTCAAGTGCAACAGGAACTTGTACAGCCAACAGTATAATCCAGCCATTTAAAACTATATTGATTTGATTGTATTTATATTAAAGTAACGTACTTTTATAACGAGTTCATTAAATCCACCTAGAGTTAAAAACAATAACCTATAATTTGACTGTTTTCCACCGGCTTTTGGTTCATCTTCATCGGATCAACGAAACTCGCTTAGAAGCCTCCGAAGCTTAATGTCAAAAATATACTCTTTTTTTTCGATATTGGGTTACATAGGTACAAATATTCGTACAAGACATAATAACATCTAATACCTACAATCAAATCAAGCATAGGTCGCGCTAGACACCGATACCTAACAAAGCAGCGAGCAAATACATATCTGGCTAATAAAACCCATAAAACTCTAAAAGTCCAATAACAACCACTTATTTCCCTCATTAAAAGCAATGAATATAAACGGACTGTACCACTTGGAAAAGCCACCCGTCTTCCACATTAATGCAAGGGCTGTGGAATACCAAAGGGCACAAGCGACATCATCAAAGCCTCGAGTTGCTGCACTTTCGAGGACGTCACCACCTAGGACGACCCTCCGGCTACTCCCACGGCGGACGACCCTGTCGCAGACAACTACCGGTGACACCAAAACACGACAAACAACCAGTACACCGATCACACCCCCAAGCGAGCCATTCACACGCAAATGTCACCATCAGCTTGTATCGACGGCCATCCCAACATCAGATTTAGCAGGCTAGCAAGCAGAGCAGAGCGAGCAACGCATCTGCAATGGAGCGAGGCGGGTGGGTCGACGAACCAGCGCTGCTGATGACCCAAGCGAAACCAAACCAACCAACGACACCTCAGATTCTACGAACCATGCCAATCGTACACGACCACGTCTTCAGCCAACCTTGAGCTCAAAGCTTTGTGTTGATGTTAATATCAACCATATTAGCTAACACAACAACTTTTGAACCTATAAATATATATATAAGCTCAGAGTTCAAATTATGGGCGATGTGGGATGCAATGCAATGTTGGAGAAAAGCTCGTTAAGCACATTTCCCTGAATCCGACATCTCCTTGCGGTGCAAGTCCATTTCACCGGCACATACCATCATCTCAGAACACATCATACATAAGCAGCTACTTAAAATGACCAAATTAGTCGGTAAATCCCATACGAAACTTGTTGCATGCAATGCATTTCGAGAATCTTACCCGTGGAAATGGATCGTTCAGTGTCTTCCCATTCTAAAATTGATCCTTTTTATGCGGCTTCACATCCCCATTCTTGTCCAAAAACAAGAATGCTTAACTACCGTCCAAAACATGGCTTCCGGCAGACTTGCAATGGAGCGAGGCGGGTGGGTCGACGAACTAGCGTTGTTGATGGCCCAAGCAAAACCAAACCAACCGGCGACACCTCAGATTTGACAAACCATACCAACCGTACATGACCACGTCTTCAGCCGGGGCGCTAACAACAACACAAGTCCACACTGCAACATTTCAATCGGGGCAACTGCGGTGGGTAAGTAAGCTTCGGTGGAGGGCATAACGGGGACACAAAATAATACCAAATAGATAACTCTCATAGGTGAAACTTAGAGAAATTACAAACCTCCACTAAGACAAATTTTAGGAAGAAATAACAAACCTCCACTAAGACGAATCTCAGGGTGAAATACATGTGGAAAGCATGAAAAATACTGTAGGAACTCCTATGGGTAAGGGAAGAGAAGCCACCCTCCCGAAGCAGTGACTCTTCCTCCACCTCGGGAGGAGGAGACGACGACTAAGGTTTTTTCAGGGGAGTGAATAACCTCGAGACTTTGAGCCTTCATACTCTCTCTATTTGGTTTAAAAAATATGTGCTTTTAAGCTTCATTTGTTACTAGATGTTCTCGCACGCCTGAAATGCAAAACTATACGAAATGAATAATTTTGAATATAGAAATGCACTAAAGCACATGGATTAAGATCGTTATATCATTAGATGAGTATATAAATATGACTCATCAACCACTGTCATACAATTAGGAGTTTAATTCAAAATGCACTTTTATAGTAATTAGTAAGATAATTCGCATAAGGATGCACAGGATGGACTGAAGACTGCTGGACCGACCGAGACTGACCGACATTTTGCGAGTCGGTCCGGATCGAGACCGATGCGGGTCGGTCCGCGGTCTGCTATTTTTGGGATTTGCGGTTTAAGGGTCAGTTCGGTCCAAAATCCGTCTGTTTGCGGTCCTGACCGCAAGATCAACTATTTGCAAAATCCCAAAAAAAATTAAACTCAATCCAAATGTTAAGAATCAATAGGTCAAAGCCTTGTGTTGAAGTTAATATCAACCATGATAGCTAACACAACAACTTTTGGACCTATATAGCTCAGAGTTCAAATTATGGGCATTGTGGGATACAATGCAATGTTGGGGTAAAGCTCATTAAGCACATTTCCCTGAATCCAACATCTCCTCTGCGGTGCAAGTCAATTTTGTCAGGAAATAATTATTACAGTATTAATTACACAACATTTATTTTATGTATTAAATTAGATTTATATTTAGTATAGGTCATTATTGTTTTAGACTATAATTAGAATAGAGTTTTATTATATAAACCACAAGTCTGTAACAATGTCAATGTGATTTGAGGTTGTCCCCCTCATTCTCCTGGTTCTGTCCAACCAGTCAGTATCAAATACATTTTCATTCTATTGTATTTTGTTACAAATTTCACCAGCACATACCATCATCTCAGAACAGAACATACATAAGTGGCTACTTAAAATGATCAAATTAGCCGGTAAATCCAATACGAAACTGATTGCATGCAATGTGTTTCGGGAATCTTTCCCGTGGAAATGGATCGTTCAGTGTCTTCCCATCCTGAAATGGATCCTTTATATGCAGCTTCCCATCCCCATTCTTGTCCAAAAACAAGAATGCTTCAACTACCGTCCTGAACATGGCTTCCCGCTTACCCGACCTTGCGGAACTCCTCTCTCATCACTATCCACCTTCTGCAGTTCACCATCTAAGGAAAAGAGATAATTTCTCGGAACAGCTTGCAATCTCTGAGCAGTACTAAAGACTTACAGTATCAAATGTAAGGATATATGCAAGGCATAGCAGCACGATGAACTCATTGAATTGAATGTTATGGCTGTCGCGTGAATGGAAAAGCTCCTCAACCTCATCCTTTTTCAGGTTCACGTGGAGGGTTTTCAAGCATTTCTCCACATCCTCCCTGCCGATGGCACCATCACAGTCTTTGTCTTTGCAAAAGACGGACACAAGGTAAATCTTAGACGAGATCAAGATATATTCAATTCAAGTAATGAGTAGATTGTACATTTGAGTAAATACCAAACTGGTTGAATAATGCTCTGATATTATTAAAGCTTTGTCTGAATTGGGGAAATTGCAAGATCATGCTGTTAATTGAACGAAAGGGTTGCGATGGAAGATACTCTAGTCCTTGCTTTAATTTCCATTATCTTTTTCTCAAGTTTTGAATCGAGCACCTTGTAGTTTTTCGGATAGCTCTTCAGATGACACAATGGTCGCTTGCTTCTCCACCAATGACATGTCAAGCTACAACTTAGGCATGCATGAAATATGAACTACAAATAAATTTTAAGATTGTGCACTATATGAAATATGAAGTACTTGTATATGAACATACAAAACTATGATGGATGAAGGCGTTGGTAAGGATGTTGGGAGGTTCATTTGTACCACATTGCCCATATACTCAACTCTAATGAGAATATAGTTATATAAATAGGTCCCATCATGATTGATAACTGATATCAATACAAGGCTTTAAGCCCATAATTCTTAGAGTTTGAGCTTAGTTCGAACTTTTAATAAAATTTGTTTCATCGAGCTCGATCTGCTTAATATGGCTTGGCTTGGCTCGTTTCATCAAAAAAATTTGGTCCTAGTCTCATTTTTTGCGGTCCCGACCGAGACCGAACCGACAATTTGCGGTCCGGACCGAAACCGAATCGACAATTTGCGGTCTCGGTTCGATTCGGTTTGCGGTCCCATTTTCCAATAGTTTGCGATCATGCGGTCTGGACCGAACCCACCCTCTTCTCAATTTTCTTTTTAATGTCATATCCTTCAAATTTCGGCATTAACAATATCACTCTCTTTGTCTAACTTTGTTGGATATACTATTAAAATATTTAATAATAATGCAAAAAATTCACAAAAAATAATATCTCCCTATCTCCCTATATGTAATGGAGGAGTCCAATCTGACGGTTACACTTCAACAGTTTTATCAAACCACACCCCAAAACCCACACCCCACCCCATGACTGCCTCTTCCACTCGACCCTCCTACCTTCCTCAGTCGTGCAACAGACCCACAGTCATCACTTAGGTTTACAAACATTTCAAAAATGAAAACGCACAGTCAAGAACTGTGCAGCGATGACTAGTAAAGTTAAATGAGTTACTAAAATCATGGGATAATAGTACAAAAATAATTCATTTAATCTGAAATACCAAATCTAACCTTTTGTAAATTTATTATTAATAAAAATATTGATTAATTAACGATTATCGGATCAAAAAACTAATGGCCTAGATCTCTTTATACTTACTATTTTTAGAAGTCAGTTTTATATGTCAATTACCTGAATTCTGATATCGAATCAAACGTGACACAAAATTCCTAATTTCATTCAGATTTAAATGGAATCATTACTATAGCAAATGAGACTATAATTTTCCTATTACCCTTGTGGTATAATAAGATTGAAAATACTACTTACATGGCCAGCTTTGTAATTGAAATGATAAACATAAACTACTACAAGTACCATAAAAAAAATAAAACAGAGGCATTAAAACCAGGACTGTTCATGTCCGTTTTGGGGTAAAGCTATCAACTTTAATATATCTAACCTTATAAAATATTAGGAAAAATGACGGATAACCAAGCTTTAAATTACCTTTTAAACCTTTGCTTAATTTTAATTAGATGTCATTTTTAATATCGATGGCTGTCGTTTTAATTTAAGGGGGAATGAAGTCAGGCCAGAAAATCAATCGGGAATCGCTCGGGAAATCGATTCGAACGATTGGAGAAGACGGCGAGCGACAAGCCGATGAGGACCAAACACCGGCGACAGGGAAGACAATGTCGACGCGACCGATAGTTGAATTTTATAGTGGAACTGCTACTTTCGTTTTCTGCCGGGAAATAGACCGTTGAAGCTTCCGAATTTGTTTATGGCGAAGGCCGTTGCTGTTAAGTGGGAGTATCAGGTTTGTTGTATGTTTGGAAAAAATAAATTTTGATTTAAAGTCGTTACATTTGCCTTAAATTTGTGTTTTTGGAAGGATGGTTGTGAAATGGTTGGATTTGGGGTTAGGTTTTGAGGTTTATTTGGAGTAATTTGAGTTTGAATTTGGGATTTGTGTGGCTTTAGTTGTGTAAAATGGTGATGGTTTCATGCGCGGGAGGTGTTTGATGAAATGCTTTGTCGTCATTTTAGAAATGTGTGAGACTTGCATGCCTCTCATATGTACATTTTTGTAGCTGGTTGATGGGATCACACCACGTGCAATGCCTCTTATAAGAATTGCGTGTACTGCGCTGGAGAGAGTGCCACCCATGCGGCAGAAGATAATTGATCATCTGATGATGAAGTTCAACAAAGATTTGGCTTTTTGCCGTGCGCCTAAAGTCAATGTAGTTACTCGAGATGTTCATGGTGAGCATTATGTTGTATTTGGTTCACCAGTTTCGTAGCAATTGGTGATGTGGAATCTTAAGTGTTCTCACACCGTAAAAGCTAGATATTTTTATGTATTATGTGTCAATGTACTTTACGTTACGTGCTAGCAACGTAAAATCATGCACCACGCAACGTAAAATCATGCACAATATAGTTTACAATGAAGCCCTTAGGTAGGACTACAACTTGAGTATTATATTTGCAAGGCAATGTGCAAAAATATCATTTTGTACAAGGTTCTTTTTGGTTAAAATTGTTTGTGTTTGTGCAAGTAAAATGTTTGAGTATGAAAAGGACGATTTGAATCTATTCGCCACATTCCGTCGGGGCGACGAGTTCACCGCTATTATATATATAATAAAAAAGGTCATCAAATAGATATTTTCAGTTTTGCCGCTATCCTTTACAAATAATAACGAAACTGTCATTTTTCAACACTTAAAAATTAAAAATTGAGCGGGAAAGTTAGGAAGTTTGAGAAACCGAGAAAACACCTTTTTTCGAGTGCTTTGTTCCGGTGATACTTTTTTTTTTGCATGTACTGCTTTGAAAAAAATTGGAGAGGAATTATTAGATTAAAGAGGTTTTGGTAAAGATTGAATTTCTAATTCGATTATGTTGTCCGTCACTTTCGTTTTTCACCGCTTCCGTCGAAATAACGGTACGATGGCTAGTAAATATACAAAAACTCAAACGGACAAAATCTCCCAAATCCCTCAACAAACATATCAAAATTCAAAACAAAATAGCCAAAAGCTGTCCAATACAATAAAGGCCTCAGCTTTATGCATAATGACATGATCAGCATTCAGCAGCGGAGTGTTAAGTTAATAGGTGGGGGGAAGAAAAGTAAATTTTACTCTATATAAATTGGAGCATAAAGACATCTGAAGGAGTGTGATCAGATTTCAGCAGTACTAGTAAAATTGCGCAATGAGTAAAGCTTTAGCAGTTTAAGATTCGGAGTGAGACAAGGAGATCTCATAGCAGTTGGCAACTCCATATTGCAATGTCATGATGTTTGTATTTGTAATGTTTGTGAGCAGAGCAGCAGCAGCAAAAGTCTTTATGCTCCTAAGAGTTTAATCTTTTGACATGAACTGAAACAGAGTTGAACTAAATTGAACTGAACTGAAATGAAAATTTAAAAATAAATAATTAATTACATTAGCATATTATTTTTAATTTTAAAAAATAGTTTTGACAATAGTGAATGCGTCTTAAGCTTGTCTCATAGTTTTAAGTTTTATTACACTTTTAAAATAATTTTAAAAATATTGAATATTTATCTACTGAACAAAAATTAAATTAATGTCAAATGGACAGAACATTACTGTTACCTTGTTTTAATTGTGTGTGTGTGAATGTCTCTTACAAGAAAAACATTCCATTTGCATGCCCGACTGCTGGAAAAGAATCCATTAAATTGACCCTATCCGATTAGTTAGTGGATTGCTTGCATTTCTATGGACTCGGTATCTTATACAAAAGTGGTGCAGTCTGCCATTAGAGTTGGGTCTGCTTTACATGGAAAGTTGGCACATTGCCACATTTTGAAGACTGGCTTCAGGCCCTGTTTATTCCTGATCAACAATATCTTAAACATGTACTGCAAGTGTCAAGATATTTTTCATGCTCGCCAACTGTTTGATAGAATGCCAATTAGGGATACGGTGTCTTGGAATGCCATGGTTTCTGGGTATTGTAAGATTGGCTGTTTTGGTGAGGCACTTGGTTTGTTTAACGAAGCTATGATGGAAGGTGTGAAGCTTGATAAATATAGTTATTCTGGTGCTTTGGCTATTTCCGCTGAAAAAAGAGGCCTCGGAATGGGCAGGGCATTGCATTGTTTGGCTGTGGTTAATGGATTGGATGGGAATGCGTTTTTAACGAATTCACTCATTGCTATGTACTGCAAATGTGGACGGACTGATATGGCGAAATGTCTGTTCCACAACTCGGATAATATTGACCAGGTCTCGTGGAATTCACTGATTGCGGGTTATGTTCAGGTAGCTGATTATGAAGAAATGTTGAGAACTCTAAATGAAATGCATCAGTCTGGGTTGCAGTTCGATAGTTATATTTTAGGGAGTGTCTTGAAGGCGTGCTGTTTAAAATTCTACAATTCTTTGAAATACGGGAAAATGTTGCATGGATGTGTGGTTAAGACTGGTTTGGAGATGGATTTAGTTGTTGGAACAGCACTGCTCGACATGCATGCCAAGATTGGCAATGTGGAAGATGCTTATGAAATTTTCAGAGTTATGCCAAATAAAAATGTTGTGATGTACAATGCCATGATTGCCGGATTCTCTGGAGAACAAAATAAAACGGCTACATTCTCAGACGAAGTCTTGTATTTGTTTACTGCGTTGCTTAGGGAGGGAATTCGCCCCTCAAAATTCACATTTTCCAGCATATTGAAAGCCTCTATTTCAGCCGAAGCTGCGGAAATTGGAAAACAAATCCATGCTCAAGTTTGCAAGAACAACCTACAGTCAGAGGAGTTCATTGGAAGTTCTCTTGTTAACTTTTACTCTACATCTGGTGCTGTTGATGATGCTGTAAAATGTTTTCATATTACTCCAAAGAAGGATATCGTCACTTGGACGTCGATGATATCCGGTCTTGTTCAAAATGAGGAGTTTGAATCTGCGTTGGATCTTTTCAAGCAGCTAATAGCAAATGATAGAACTCCGGATGAGTTCACCATGTCAAGTGTTTTTAGCGCTTGTGCAAATTTAGCTTCACAAAGATCAGGCGAGCAAATCCAAGCTTGTGCTGTGAAATATGGAATGGACGACTTCACACCTATTAGAAATTCCCTGATATGCATGTATGCCAGCTTTGGTGACATTGACTCTGCTGATCTATTATTTCAGGAGTCAGTTGATTTGGATGTGGTCTCTTGGTCTGTGATGATCCGGAGCAATGCGCAGCATGGCTGCGCTAGGGTGGCATTAAACCTCTTCGAGATGATGAAGGATCAAGGAGTGGCCCCAAACCATATAACCTTCCTTGCTGTTCTTACAGCGTGTAGTCATGCTGGTCTTGTCGAGGAAGGACTAAGGTAATACTTATTCCGCATTCTTTTTTATGCTTCTGCAAATGATTTCATAATGGTTTTTAATTTTATGTCCGACCTACGGTGTGAAAATCTTAGGTACTATGATTGCATGCAAACAGACTACAGAATAGTTCCAAATGTGAAACATTCAGCGTGTGTTGTTGATCTTCTTGGACGCGCTGGAAGACTAGGCAAAGCTGAGGAGTTCATAAAAAATTCTGATTTCCGTGATGACCCTGTAATTTGGAGAGCCTTGCTAGGGGCTTGTAGGGTTCATAAAGATATTGCCACTGGGCAGCGTGTAGCCGATACTGTTATCGAGCTTGAACCGCAAGCTGCTGCGTCCTACATTTTACTTTACAATATTTATGCAGATGCTGGAAAAGAGGTACCTGCTGGGAAAGTGAGAGACATGATGAAGGAACGACGAGTAAAGAAAGAACCAGGTTTGAGTTGGATTGAGATTGGCAGCGTAGTACATTCCTTTGTGGCTGGCGATCAGTCACACCCTAAAAGCCATGAAATTTATCAGAAGCTGGAAGAAATGTTACAAAGTATGAGTCCTGCCGTGGATTCATCTGCATCTAGAATTTATAGCACCAGAGGTACGAATTGTCACAGTGAAAAAATAGCAGTTGCTTTCGGGCTGATATATCTGCCAGCATCAGCTCCAGTGAGAATAATGAAAAATCTGAGGATTTGTAAAGATTGTCATGATACGATGAAATTCATTTCAAAATTGGAGAAAAGGGAATTGATCATCAGAGATGCTATTCGTTTTCACCGGTTTAGGGAAGGTTCTTGTTCTTGCAAAGACTATTGGTAACTAAAAGTTACAGAAATACTTTTTCAAGATGACTGTTGGGTGCATATGCAAGTAAGGAGTTGGAGATGATAAATTAGGAGGTTCCTCAAACTGGGGTACAAAAGCTGGAGCCGCCTTTAACAAGAGAGATCTATGTCTGCTGCATCGACGCCTTCATCTTTATCAGGTCAGTTTTGTGTAGATATATTATTTTTGTTTTATTTGCAAAAGAAAATAAAATACTCTTATCCTACTAAATGTCACAGGGTTTTTTTCTCTCTTTCAAATGTTTTCCCCATTAATTGGAGTTTGCGGTAGTTAATTTTGGAATGTTGAGTAAGGGTAGCTGGTTTTATGCAGGCGATGTTTAAGCAATTTGGAGGAAGTGGACACGGAGGGTCGGTGGCGGATGAGGCGGAGTATCAGTTCCATCAAAGGCTTGAGAAGCTGTATATTTCGACTCGCACTGCCAAGGTTATATAGATGGAGTTTTTGCGGATTCTTTTGGTGTTTAGATTTTATTCTTCTGTTTTTTTTAGAGATGGGTTTTGTGATTCTCAGCACTTTCAAAGGGATATTGTTCGTGGTGTGGAAAGTTACATTGTGGCGGGCACCAAACAAACTGAAATTGGTGATGGTTGAAATGTCGTAGTAGTTCTGTTTTGAATGGCTTTGTTTTTTGTGTTTTTAATATAAGATTTTGTGATGTGTTTAACAGGAACTAAGTTATCTGAAGATGCTAGGAAATATGGCGTTGAAAATACTTGTACTTTTTTTAGCACATTATCGAAAGCGGCAACAAAATTTAGTCAAGCTCGTGCTCAAATGGAAAAGGAGCGTACAAATCTATTGAAAGCACTTGGCACACAGGTGAGTTGAATCAGACCACAGTGTCAAACTCTAGTGCTTCCATATGTTATATTTGCTTTTTAATGCAAAGTCAGTGTGCTTTTCCGTAAGAAATTCCAGGTTGCAGAACCGTTGAAATCAATGGTCCTTGGGCGCCACTGGAAGATGCTCGTCATCTTGCTCAAAGATATGACAGAATGAGGCAAGAAGCTGTAGCACAGGTATCCCCAGTGCTCACCTAAAATGAGTTTTGATTTTCTTGTTCTTACTTTCATTTACTACTACATTTTCTTGTGGATGCAAAATAATTTTTGTAGTGCATGTGTTGAGTTGATGCATTTGTATTTCTTCAGGCCTCTGAATTTGCTAAACGGCGGTCAAGGATGAGGGAATTTTCTGATAACCCTGAGTTGGTTATGAACTGGAAGCGGCTGAAGCAAAACTTTATGATTTGAAATCGAATACGAATACGCTGGGAAATGAGGCTGCTGCTGCGATGGCAGCTGTTGAAGCCCAACAACAGAGACTGACACTTGATAGACTAGTAGCCATGGTAAGATCATTTACTTAACATAGCCACAAATACCTTACATAACATGAACATTATATTTTGCTATGAAGGTTGAATCGAAACGTGCCCATCATCAGAAGGTTCTTCAAATACTTGAACAGCTTGAAGGCGGGTAAGTCATATCTTACAATCTTGTCTTGTTGCAGAGAGATATATATATACACCATTTTTGACCATGTCATCCTTAGATGGTATCTGAGCGCCAGAGAATGGAAGCGCCTCCTAGTACGAGCATTGAAAGTACAATGCCTCCACCTCCCTCATATGAAGAAGTTAACGGCATTGTTTCTCTAACAATGGATCAACTGATGCCATGGGTTATTTCCTAGGAGAGGTAAGTAATCAGTTCATCGGATGATCGAATTCTCTTGGTTTCTCCTGTTTCGCAAGCTGCTTACGTAATACTTTCTACTAGGTTATGTATCTGTACGAAGTTGTAAGTTGTATCTGACGTAGAGCTCAACTTGTATGTTGGTGGTTATATTGTTGTCCAAAAGGTTAATTTCCATATTTGGGTTTAGCTTAAGCTTATGCATTGGACTATACTGGAATAAGCACATAGTTGTTGTTTCCTCTTAACATGATTAATCCTGCTAGGTGTCCATTAGTGGTTGGGCTGAAGGTGAATGCAAAGGGAAAGCCGGTTGTTTTCCATTCCATTCGAGTACATAGAAAGACGTGATCATGCTCTGGCAAGCAAAATAGCACAAGTGTTCTAAATCAAATCAACCATTTTTCACAGGATCTTCTTGAATTTGGGTAATATCTGAAGAATCAGAGATTTGAGTTTTTTTAAACATGTTATGTTTTATGACATGTTTACTGTAATCACTGCTCTTAGTAATTGGTTTTGATGCTTACAGATGGTTAGTACTTCATATGAATTAAAATGTGCCGAGGTCCTAAATGATGTAATGTAAATTTTGGATTCGGTCGACTGGAAACGCATCAATGCATTCCTATTCTTTGTAATATTTGTTTTGTTGTGATGCTTTTTTTTTTTTGATTGCAACATAACATAATCATTGATTGATACATGGCAGAGAAGTACAAGAAATCAAAGTTCAAGTACAAATACATCTTTGAACGCTTAGGCCTGCCACAGGCACCTACCATACTATCGCCAATGTTCACGCACTGAAGACTATCAATCACGGCGAGAAAAGATAACACTCACAAAACTCGTGAGGACAATAGAAGACTTCCACACTCAGTGGGAAAACAAACTAAGCTCCTACACTAACAGTGAGGAGAAAACAAAAGCTCCTACACAAAGGTGTGAGGAGAATGTCAAATCTCTCACACTTAATCGTATGGAGAAAACCTACACCTAACGAGAACCGACATCTAAGCAAGATTAACTAACCTAATCTAAGTAAGCAAGATTAACTAACCTAATTTAAGTTAGGCTAACCGACAACCAAGCTAAGCTAAACCGATATTAAGGCCACCACCTTCAGCCTAGCCAACCACTGCCGTGCAGGGTAGGAGCATCGACGCCGCGCCGAACAGCCAATTGGGACAAAGAGGAGTCAATGCGTCATGGTCATGTTAAATGAGCTCAACAATCACAAGTATTAGGTGATCGACTTGTTAACCTCCAATATGCATATCTACGCGTGCAACTTCAAGAAGATCTAGTGAAACACAATTGATTAATGAAAACTGGTGAACAACTATGGTTTTCAATGTTATGTGCTTAAATTTAATGTGTTGTAAGCTTGAATTTTTAATTTCAAACTATGTATTTTATATTTCATTAATATGTTAGAAGTCAATATAGAAAAACTTAACTATAACAAAAATGATTTTGAAAGGACATGAATTATAATAAATATCAATTAAATTACAAAGTTAAAATTACATCAATTAAATTGAAGGCACACATTGAATTTAAATTGCAACAATTAGTTACTCGTTATGTGGTTCAATGGACGATAACAGTTTGAAATATCAGCGATTGCATTAGCCTCGTGCTCCTCGTCATCAACGCGTTGAAGGATGGTTGCCATTCTCTTTGTGAAGAACTTCTTTAATTTTGGGATCATTATGTCGGTGTCTATTAGCATATGATCCTTGTTTTTTCCTTCCTTTTTTGAAGTTAAATTGTTGTTGTTGTTGCATCTTCTATTCTCGGACCAATTTATGTTAAGTCAGGTCAAATATTTGTTGTTGCATTTTCCAATCTCGCTCCATTTGTTGTTGATTCTGCTCGGGATGTTGTCTTTGAGTTTCAACAATGCTTAGTAAAGCATAATTTTGCGACTCATTAGCAACATTCTTATCATTTCTTTTAGCCTCCTTCGCCGCCTTTACTCAGGGAGGTCTAACGGGACTCGAAGAACTCCTAGGGTTATTTTCGAGTGTATCAAATGTTGGCATTTCATCTTCAAAATTTAGGTCACTCACATGCTCTTCACTGGTTATTAGGTTACCTTCAAAGGGATATGCATGTGGAGTGTTGGTTTCAACCATAACAAATGTTTGGTGTTTCTTCACTTGTTTCCAACTTTCATAATGTTTAAATGTTTTTTTTGTATTTTCCAACAAACATCACTTGAGCTTTCCTCAACTAACAAATATAAATAATATAACAATAAAATTATTAATTCAACATAAATTCATATATAAATTATTTGATGAAATAATATAACAAATTCCAGAGTTTTTCTTGCATATGGGACAAGAAACTTAATTAACTAAGACCGGCTTTAATAAGTGCTTGTAGTGCGGATTGTGTTCGCTCAATTATAGGAAAATCTGTTTCATCCCTAATCCAATTTTGTTGGTAATCGGCGTTAACTTTCTCCCATAACTTGTTAACCCTCTGTCGACTTCCGGAGATGAGATCAATTGATTGGCGGCAAAATGATATGCACAATTGTACATCTTCCGAAGTAGACCAATTGAGACATTTAGCCATTTTTTCAAAATTAAATTAAAGAGCAAGTATGATTCAAAGTGTATGTTGTAGCGGGACTGGAATAATTTGTATCGTAACATATGAGGTATACATAGATGAAATAATTATAGACATTTCAAATCTATTTTAAATAAATTTAATATTTTTTTATAGATTTTTAAATTTTTTCTAAAGGAATTTTAATCTAAACCGTTAGATCATCAAAGAACCATTTTGAGCGCAAAATCACCTGTATAATGTACCTGTTTTCACAAAACCACCACTATAAAAAAGTTTTTACTTAACCACATGTATCATATTTTAAGTTAACAAATGACCACCTTTGTAAATAGAAAAATTCAAACATAAAAATAAAAATAATACATAACATAATTTAACATGGTTTAACTTTGATTCAGTTTGAAATTTTGTATCTTTAAAAAGTTTTTAATTTTATAAAAATAACAAAGTTTTTATATAGTTTGCTTTAAAAAAAATTTAAACTTTGGTTTAATATATTTTAAACTATTTTAAAATTAATATAATTTATTTCTAAACATTATATAATTTTTGTGTTTTTAAATAATTTTTTACATTTTTTAAAAATGCTACAAATTTTTCATATTAAAAAGTTGATCATTTGTTAACTTAAAATTTTGTACAAGTGGTTAAGTGATTTTTTTTATGGTGGTAATTTTGTGAAAACATATACATGTAATTTTTTGCAATTAACTCTTTTAATTATTTTCGTTTGGCTGGGCTGGACTGATACACAACAGGACGCGCCTAAATAAGAGCATCCAGTCAAACTCATGTTTTCACTGCTAGGGGGCTTTCGAGCGCAAGAGCACATTCTCATCGGCATCCTCTCCGTTCTCTGTGTTAGGAATTAATTTCTGTATTAATTATATAGTATTCATTGCTGTTAATTAGTATAGCATTTATTGGCAGTCATTATTGGTAGTCTATATTTAGAATAAGTTATTTATATAAATACATGTATCATGTAACAGAGTCTGGTGAATGAGAATGTCAATCCATTACTCTGGTTATGTCAAAATCAGTAATCTTTTCAATTCTATTTTTATCTTTATCATGGTATCAGACCAAGGTTCTTTCTGGCGGAATGACCAAAGCCTCTGTCAGATCCGTTTGTTTCTTTTTCTTCCGCTGCCTCTGAACAGTTGTCCAACGACAACACTCTCACCATCACCACTTGCTTCTCCAGCTGCATGTGAGCAGCAGCACTTCATCTCGCCATCACGACATCATCAATTAATCATTTTCTTTTCCATCAGATCCAATCACACACTCCCCAAATGGCCACAAATCAGTCAAGTCTCGCAGCGCCATCATCTTTGTCACAAAGCCAAACAGTTCTGTCAAAACCGATTTAAATCCGGCTATCCAAATGTTGTTAGTTTCATCTTCATCGGCAACTCAACACCTCTTTGAAATTCCATATCAATTCGACCCAAAAGAAGCCACAAATCTCAGATCCAACGCCCATTCACAATCCTGGCATCTCTTCATCCTCTCCATCCTCTCCACATGGCTCAAGGAATTTATTCTCTGATTGAGTTTGCCTTTCAGGTTACTGATGTTCTCTATTCTGCAAAACTTGTGAGCCATGTGGACCTTGATATTGATTCTGATACTGTCCTTTTTCAGGTCTTTCGTGAAATCATGGTGGAACAATTCCACTCCTTATTTGAAAGTTAGGAATTGGGCGATACCGGGAACAACCACATGTTACCCTGTTTTTATTATCCATTGTCCCTAATGCGCAATCGAATCGTTCAAATAATAGTTCGTTATGCAAGCATTGCAAGACTAAGTGAAAAAGTTAGATGTATGGACATGGTTTATATAGAGTAAATTTTTAAGTGCGTAAAGTTGTTTAAGCGATGTGAGATAAAATGTTTTGTGGGATAAAAATGTTTTGGGCCTAAGCCTTTTGGGTCTGAGACGAAATTCATTAAAGGTAAAATTGGCAATTTACGTTTGATTATTCGTCCTTTTCCTATCCTATTATATATATAGATAGAAGACTAGCATTCTGACCGTCGTCCCGCTACGGGAATACAATGACAGACGCTATTCTCCTCCCCAATTCGATCAATTCTTCGCGATTCCGGTTGTCCAAACTCCCCATCTTTCCTTCTCCTCAATTCTCATCTTCATTCCCGTCGTACCATCTGCAAATTTTGGAAGAAACTAAATAAATTATCATAATGCCCTTAATAAAGGATAAATTTCACCATTTATATTTGATTATTCGTCATTTTCCCTATTCATTTATATGTTTAGATTAAACAGTAATCTTTTTAAGAGTGATTAAACAAAATTTTTGTATAATAGATGATTTAATAGTTCAACTTATTTTCTCTTTATAATTTTTTGAAAAAAAGGGTAATTCGATCCTCACCGGTTGAATCAAAGAAGTGAGTCTGACAACAAAACTTTTGTATTCGTCAAACCCTAATTAACTGCAATTATCGCTAAAAGAAGAAATAAATAAATAAATTTCAGAACAAATCCCCGCGCATCGTCCAGTGTCCCCACATATTTCGCGAGGGAAAACTATTGGAAATCGGCGAAAGCAGACGTATGGGCGCTAGGTAAATTAGAAGAGCAAGCGAGTGATGGATTTCGAGACCGAGAAGGCGAGGTTGCTGAGTTTAGCCCTAGACGTCGGCTTCGATTCGGATTCTGCCAACAAGTGTTTGGATCGCTTGATTTCACTCTACGGTACTTTTCTCCAAACCCTAATTTCGAGTAACTAAATGACTGCCACCCTAATCTGCTTCAAAAAACTACTCATTTCTGATTTTCCATTTTTTCATTATTTCATTTTCACACTCTTAAAGGTGACGATGGAAAGGAGTTCATCACCGTTGAGCATTGCGGTGATGACTTTCTGGCAGCCTTGGCTGAAACTATACAAGATGCAGAGGATTGGGATGATGATTTGCAAATTATTGAAACCGAAGCTGCTGGAGCTTTAAATAGCATGTTTCCAGATAAGAATCACAGCAAAGGGAGTAGCTCTACAACCTATGTTCATGTTGTGGAAGATTCACCTCACACAAATATATTTCACAGCGTCATGGATTTAGATCCAAGTGGTGATGACGACGATGGCGAAGAGTTTACTTTTGTGACACCAATGAAAAGGAAATCCCAGTCTGGGAGGAATAAACATGTATCAAGTATAGGGGTAAAACATTTTCTTCTTCTTCTTGTTTTCTACAACACATCATATAACTACTGACAGCTAAGGATATAAATCTTAAGACTTTTTAACTCATTGGCATATTCAGCCTGTTTAGTCCATGAGTTCTATTTGCTATGCATACATGTTGCCTCTTCCCTGTGATCCTTGTGGTTTTCGGACCTTTTTACTTCTTTTTCAACTCACTTTGAAATTCGCGCTTCAGGATTCTAAAAGCACAATCACCCAAGGATCAGTTTCATTGATCCAAAATAAAAGAGCATCGTGCCAGCCGTCAGTAGAGCAGCATCAGACACTCAGTTACGAAGAATTGCAAAAGTTGGATGACATTGAGTTGGCAAATGTAGTAATATTCGGTAACATTAAATTCCGAACCTTACAACATCAAGCTTGTAAAGCCTACCTCGAAAAGAAAGACTGTTTTGTTCTCATGCCGACCGGAGGTGGTAAAAGTCTTTGCTACCAGGTAATAACAGCTTATTGTTTAGAGTTCTTTTCAACTTACAACACTCTGTCGCTAATGTGTGTTCCACTTCTTTGATGGACAGCTACCTGCCACTTTGCAACCTGGCATCACTATTGTTATATCTCCATTGCTCTCACTTATCCAGGATCAGGTTGTTTGCCTAAATGTTAGGTTTGGAATCCCTGCTACATTTTTGAATTCTCAACAGACATCTACACAAGCATCCACTGTCATTCAAGAGTTAAAGTGAGTTCTTTTCATCTTTCATTAAGATCTCTCTCTTTTTTTCTTTTCCTTTTTCAGTAAAATCTCACTGGCTCATAAATGAACATTTATATAACTGTTGCACATATATAAATTGACGGATCATTGACATTTTGTAAGGTAAAGGTATTTACTTTGTAAACATACTAGCTGAAAGTATATGCTTTGAGCAATTGTAAGATATTCATCTGAGAAACTTTGCCCAGACTTCCATTTCTGGTTTTCCAAATCCTCCATTAAATTTTCTGAATCTGTCAATGTGTTTTAGGAAAGACAAGCCGTCATGCAAACTTTTGTATGTAACTCCTGAAAGGCTAGCAAGCAGCGCATCATTTATGGATATTCTAAAATGTCTGAACTCCAAGGTGAACTTTTCAGTCTGTGAAATCTAGTTAGAGTTGCCATATCTTGACATAAGGGAACAAAACTTCAACTCTAATGGATCCTATCTATTTCTAAACATTCCATGTAAATGGTGTGAATATTATTTATTTAACGTAAGAGCCTTTATAATTCTCAGGGTCTTCTGGCAGGGTTTGTTGTTGATGAGGCACATTGTGTAAGGTATTGTATATTATATCCTTCATTTTCTGGCACTTTTACTTACGTGAATCCTGGGGCTTTTAGACTTCATAGAATTATATGGAATGTTTCGTTAAGCTGCAGTTTCCAAATAAGTTTGTGGACGGCGTATTATTTGACTGAGCACGTTTAATGGGTATGTTCTCCATGTTTCTCATCGTTTGTGCTCTACAGCCAATGGGGCCATGATTTCCGTCCCGACTATAGGGCTTTGGGATGCCTTAAGCAGAACTATCCAAATGTCCCAGTAATGGCGTTGACCGC
Source organism: Echeveria elegans (assembly GCA_035048345.1). Taxonomy (NCBI): domain Eukaryota; kingdom Viridiplantae; phylum Streptophyta; class Magnoliopsida; order Saxifragales; family Crassulaceae; genus Echeveria; species Echeveria elegans. The sequence continues at coordinate 5,134 of JAWWMW010064148.1, read as the reverse complement.
TACTGCAACCCAGTCAGTTCGTGAGGTAGTATGCTTATATGTTTCTTTTAAAACCATTAAAATCTGAATTCACCTCTATGTTTATACCAGGACTGTTTTTCCTATTTTCGTACAGGACATATTGAAGTCTTTGAGAATCCCCCGTGCGCTTGTCCTCGAAACAAGCTTTGATAGACCAAACTTAAAGTACGAAGTGGTAGGGAAGACAAAGGAACCATTAAAGCAACTGGGGGAATTATTAAAATCTCGCTTTAAAAATATGTGTGGAATTGTTTACTGTCTCTCCAAAAGTGAATGCTTGGAGGTTTCAAAATTCCTGAATGAAAAATATAAGTTCAAGACAGTACATTACCATGCTGGTTTATCTTCTCGAGAAAGAATTTCCGCTCAAAGAAAATGGAATACAGGCGAGGTGGACGTTGTATGTGCTACCATTGCCTTCGGTATGGGGATTGATAAACCCGATGTTGTAAGTATGGTTTCTGATGGGCATTTAATTAGAGGTTCTTAAATTTCCAATTCCTTTATTTATGGCTGGGACAAGTGAAACTTGCCATCATTGATAGTTTTGCTAGTCTCTGATCCCGTAGTTGCAACTAGAGGTGGCAAAATGGTTGGATTGGGTGGATTTTAAATGGTCTAGATCATTTAATCCATTTAGTGTAAATGGATTAAACGGATTGGATTAAATGGATTGGATTTTAAATGATCTAGACCATTTAATCCATATAGTCTGATCAATGCTCAGTCAATACCGGTCAACGCCGGTCAATGATGGCTCACTTAGGTCAACAGATTGTAAATGGATTGTATTTGGACCATTTACAATCCATTTATTAAAGTGATTTTTAAATGGATTGTAAATAGATTGTTAATGGATTGTAAATGATTTTTTAATGGACCATTTAAATAAATGGTCCAATTTGCCACTTCTACTTGCAACTGTTACTTCTCGGTGAAACCTTTATAACCTGAAAATTTTGTGGCATTTTCATGTGATGAAGCATCTGTTTCCTGTCTCGTTTCGCAGCGCTTTGTCATCCACAATACATTATCAAAGTCAGTAGAAAGTTATTATCAAGAATCTGGACGAGCTGGAAGGGATGGTCTACCTTCGGCGTGTATCACACTATACCAGAAGAAGGATTTCAGTCGTGTTATATGTGTTATAGTGAATGGAAAAGGAGTTAAAGTTCCCAATGTTAGCAAGGCAATGGCTCAAGCACGTAACATGCAACAGTATTGTGAGCTTAAGGTAAGATAACTTGTTCCGTCTCCTCTTTTGTTGTCATGATGACAAATGTTGTTCTAATGTGCTCGATCTTAGTTATTGTATCTGTAGTCATAGCTAGGATATTACTTTAAAGACGTATCATTCTTTTGTTGGGGATGAAGTCAATGATAAAACCATTTGAGACAAAGCACACGACAACATATCTGTAGTCATAGCTAGGATACATAATTTTATCTCTAAGCTTTGAATAGTGTGGAGTCTGTCGATAGAAAGTCATTTAAATTTCGTATAGACTATAGACTTATGTTTGAAAATATGGCAGGATAAATGTCGGCGACAAACATTACTTGAACACTTTGGGGAGTCATTTGATGAAAACAGGTGTAAACAGGGTTCCAGCCCATGTGACAATTGTGGAAAGACATCTAGATGAGAGGATCTGTAAATGCAGGTGTTGGTAAATATCAGTTTTCTTTTCCCCATGGCTGATACACGATGTTTATGGGCAACTGCTATTCATTTAGCATCTGAATCCACTGTCTCTTTGATGGATGTCGATAAGGGATACTGAAGTTGGCCAAGTACTTGGGATTGTTGCCCTTGACTCATTTTTAATCACCCATATCCAAACTGACATGTTTGTTTTGTGTAAACAGCAGATAGTGAACACACCGATTACCCAGACCTAAAGGAGTGTGGAGGCCGGCGGCATATATGGAGCATTTTGCAACTATTGCGCGATGCACATGGTTTATTGAAGGGAAATCCTGGTTGCACTGCCCATCAGTGCAAACTGAATGGCCGGATGACCGACGAGTGGCAGCCTTTGAACAAATGATTGACGCACCTATTCTTAGATTTTGCTAATTGAACACTTTGGCTTGATGTTTACAAAATTGCTATTCAACCCAACCAGTTATTTACCATTTCAAATTGGTACAATTCCACCCGATTGTCAAATTTGATAAAACAAAAAAGTAATTTTTAACTTGCCATTATGAGATATATTTGTAATATGTTATGCGCTCTATGAGCTATGTTTGTAATATGCTATGTGCTCTATGAGCGATGATTGTAGTACCTCAAATCGAGAAAAAAAAAACTTGCCATTATGATAACCAGCTATGTATATTCAATTGTTTTCTGCGAACCTGCATTTGGTCTCGTTTGGTTGGGAGAAAAAAGAAAAGTAAAAATTATTAGAAAAATTTTGAGTGAAAATGAAATGTATATTTGGTTGTAATGAAAAAATAGACAAAATGAGTTCAAATTTTTCTTATAACTTTCTCAAAAAAAAATAATTTTTATTAAAAAAAATTCTCACTTTTTGCACAACCAAACAGCCTATATGTATTGAAAAAATAAAATATATAATTAATGCCTGTATAATTAATTAAGTGGATACATAATTTGGACAACTCAAATAGGAAATGTGGATAATTAATATGAGACGGATGGATGTAGTACCTTAGTTTTGTAGATGAAACGAATTATTCTTTAAGATCGGAATAATTCATTTCAAATAATGATTAAAAATATATATCAAAAAATGTTTTTGAATGAATGATATCTCGGGGTACAGAATCATCATTTTGTTTACAAAATTTCTAAAACAAGTACAACTGAGCCAGCTACTTACCAGGAGTTACGATAAGAAAATGCCCAGAGTCTGCATAAGAAAAATGGACCTCACTCAAACTCGGAAGCCGTTGTTGAGTTTCCTACTTCTCCGGCTTCGAACGAAGACAGCGACAACGGCGCGACTACATCTTCGCAAATCCCTAATTGTGACTCCCATGGTGGTTGCGTCAATAACTCTTTCTACAAGGACCGAAATGCAAATAACCAAAAGTCGGGTTATGCAATTAATCCTGTCTTGAAGGACTGAAACAGCACCTTTGGGCACTCAACCGGATCCTTAGAAAACCAAAACATTTCTACAATGTAATTCTATATAAACGCTGTTCTGTACTCCATTCAAAACAACAAATCGAAATACAAAAAGATTGTTCACCATACTTTTATTTACAACTCAGTTACAAGCCATTTGGCTGAGCTTTCTTAGTAAACTCTTTTGAGTTTCAACAGCCGTCTCTATACTTAAACGTAAGCTTGCTGGAACTCAACCCCGAACGGCCCTGATTAAGGATGTCCGTTGTTTGGTGCATGCGAGCCACAACATCGTACATACATGTCATTGTAATATGAACAAGGCAGGGTGGTTGATGTAAGAATTTACATGTTCCATATGGTTGAGTAGTAGGGTCGTGCTTTGTTGCGAGGTGGAGCACCAAAATTGACGCATGCGATTGTGATATGGGGAAGACAAGTTGGTACCACTGGCACTGAATGTTCTTAATTGCGTATATGAACAAAAGGCTACGCAAGCCCTTGTGCAGTTGTGGATGTTAGATTGGTTAAAGGTGGTGTGTAGTCCATGTGTCCCCACACCCCTTCCCCTCCTAAATCTCCGCCACATTATTCCTTTCCGGAGGAGAACATATTTAGCAAGAGAATTAAGATCCATTCTTAATTTTCGCATAATTTTCCGTCTTGCTGCGGGAAACAATAGATGAAAATAAAATTTAAAGAAAATAATTTTTTAAGAGAGTTAAAAGAGAAGTTTTGCATTGATCTCTTTGTTTTTGCTTATTTTCCTATGGTCAGTCAAACGTAGAATTTCATTTTTTTTTTTTATATTTTTCCAATCCTTCATTTTCCCGCAACCAAACATGGGATAGTTTTTCAAGAACATCGTTTAGCTCTGTGAGCACTGAGCACAGACAACCCTATTTTGTTTTTTCTTTTTCATTTATCGAAAAATAACTTAATAGCTTCAGAAGAAATTCAAAAAAATTAAAAACCCATTTAACATTTTTCCCTATTTGTGGGAAGAAGTATATTTGATTTAAATATTGCCCTCTGAATAACCACTTTGCCACCATTTTATTATCGATAATACAAATATTTATTTCAATGAATATTACAAGTTAAAAATAAACAGTACACTATATTTTTATTTCACTTGATACAAACCGCCAAAATTTAACAAAGTACATACTTAGTTCAAAAATCATATCAAAATCGAAAAAATAGAGATACAAGTATGTAAATGAATGTGAATTTCAATCGATTTTTGGTAGGAAATCTTTGAATTATTATTACATTTTTAGGAGAAAAAATAAATCTAAACAAACCTAATGTTGCTAATATACTTAATAAAATTATATAAAATCTGAACTACATATTTAAGATATATAAAAACTGGAAGAAAATGTGGGGGTGACATAATGGTTCCCTCCCTACTTTTGTACTTTCGATTATCTTGTTTGTTCATTCACGAAAAAGTGTGCATTTAGTTAGAATTTGTGCGCATTTTAAATTATTTTTAATGATCTCAAACAATGATGGCATTTCAAATTAGCCTAACTCTGTCTCATATTAATAACATAAAAAACACGAAAGAAAACTCTTTGATAAACGTTTACGGTTCAAAGCTTTGATCCTTTAAGTTTCTCGTTTGGTCACTTTGCGAATGTTTGTTTACTTGTTTGGATTTTGGTGTCTTTAGTGTGACGCATTACTAGAAAAGGGGCGAATTAGGGATTGATTTTGGCGTCGAGCTTGATCACGTCATCAAAATTCAAAGAATCAACTCAGGTCCATACATGTCGTTTGACTAGAGTATATACATGACTTTGAGTCTGGAGAATTTCAGTTATTGATCGTTATAAGAATATATTATTTTTAAAAGAATTATCGTGCCCTCATCCCAAATCGAATCAAAACAGGACGGAGAGTCTACTATACTTAGATACATTGACATTACATTCAAGTAGCTACCGATATTTATTTTACATTAGGTGAGATTATCTCCTACAAAGGGAACAGGAATGCCCT